>CAJHZI010000271.1:420000-657500 GCA_905160935.1 Enchytraeus crypticus
TTTGAGATCTTATTTTGCTCAACGGTTTGGATTTTTCATAATAATGCTCAATATTGTCATGGACGACAATAGCACTTTAATATAATATCACTGTGTTTGCTACAGAAGGAATAGATTTTTATACTGCTTGTTTTGGTAGTGTAGCTATATGTATACGGATTCCGTGGGGTTGGCAAACTTCTTTGGTGCTCCAAATAAATAAAATAGATAAATAAGAAGATTATATAACTAAAATATTACTACTATTATTAAATAGCCTCTCAACTAGACAGCCCTACAGAAAGCTCCTGTTCTCTAGTCATTTGCCATTTTATAAAATATTAAAGCCACTTGGTAGCCATACTTTCGGTTCGTATATAAGATCTTTTACTATTCCATTTATCTCTCTCTCTCTCTTTATCTCTCTCTCTCTTTCTCTTTGTGTGTGTGTGTGTGCGTGCGTGCGTGTGTGTGTGTGTGTGTGTGTGTGTGTGTGTGTGTGTGTGTGTGTGTGTGTGTGTGTGTGTGTGCGTAATATTCTGCAAAGAGGCAGATCCAATGTACATACAATAGGCCTGCTCAGAGACTGCTTTCACGCTCCACATAGAGCAATCCATTTATCAACAAGCTAATCCCTTCAAAGAAAGCTATGCCTTGTTCATTCCTTATACAGCCTATGAGAAAAGATGTAGCCTATAGCTGAAAAAATGTGACTCCTGGTGTGGTCTGACTAGTTTCCCATTGTCTTAGATTTACAAATTCGATGTAATGAGTGTGATCTCAATCTTAATATTCAACCATTTAACTCTTTTAATAGTTTACTTAATTATTTCTTTTATTATTTATCATCTATCTCCTCGTAAATTCTATTGTACAAAGTAGTAAACAACTACGATTAACACAATTTAGGAAAACATTAAACAGGTGAACTACTTTTCTACTTACTGCGAATCTGAAGCCGCGACCTCTTCGTCAGTTCTGACTTGAACCGGCGCAAATGTTTCCACCCTATCGTTGTAATTCTTAAAGCACTTTGTAATCCGCTCATCGAACGTATTCACCAGATCTTCCAGAGATCCGCTAAACGATTCATCATCAAAACCATCTATACCCGACTGACTTTCACCGCCCGTTTCGCCGCCACTCATACCTCTCTTAGCTAATATACTGTTGTCATTAGACGGATCTAGTCCTTCCATTATTCCGCCGGTTGTTTGTAGATCCAGAAATTCATTCCATTCGTCCATATCGAACGTCGCTAATGGTGCCTCGTAGCGCAATTCCGCCATGTTGGCTGAATGACTGTTGTCGCCTAGCATCTAACGAATCGTTCTGCAGCTGATCGACAAACACAACTAAACGTCTCGGCAGACACACTGCCCGCAGCTGAATTCAGGCGAGCTTAGCAGGGTCGTGAACATTCATGGTAAGCGGGTAGTGAATATTCAGCAGCAGCGCGTCATGAATATTCAGTAGTTTGAGTTGATTCGATCAATTATTCACTTATAGTTGGTAAAAATTAAGGAATAAATAAATTTGAAATAATCATTAATTACATCATTCATTCGTTCCTTCAGACTTAAGATGAATTTAGTAGCTCATATAGGCATATATATATATATATATATATATATATATATATATATATATATATATATATATATATATATATATATATACACCCCAGAGTCACTCTGGTGCTACTTGGAGTTACCAACTGTTTATAAATTGTCTATTTCGGTACAAATTTACAAGTTCAGAAGCATACATAAAATTAAGTAATTAAACAAATACTGATCGACATATTTAAATAGAAAATCTATGTGTTAACTTAACGTTACCTTAAGTATATTATTCTGGTGCAGGAGGTCGTAAAGACTTTTAACACCAGCCCAGTATTAGTGATTATAGTTCTGTGTTTGAAGAATATACATATTTTTAAACTCGCGCTAACTGCAACTGATCGAAATGCTATATAGGCCCTATCAAAACATAGCGGCTTCTATAATAATCATCAACAGAGGAGGAATGAATCAGAAAGCTACATAACAGCAACTAATTAAAATTAGTCAAGTTTGAGCTTGTATAACAACATATCTGGTATATTTTGTACGTTAATATGTTGAGCAATTTTTGCTTTGTATTGGTTTCCATGTAGCTTTAAAAAAACAAAGTAATTTTAATTTTACTTTTTTAACAAGGCTACCTCTAACCCTACCCCTACCCTTTACCCTAACCCTAACGTACCTAAAAATAATAACATTTAGTCAAACTTTAACAAATAAAAATGACGTAATTGAACCGAAATCGAACCCGAACCACAGGATCTAAAGTCTAGCATTTATACCACTACGCAACCGATGCTTCCGTTTGAATGCCAATTGAATAACCGATGTCAACATATCGTAAAAGAAAATTGTAATCCTATATAAACATAATAATCGCAATCCTATATTGGCCTAAGCTATTTAATCGTTCTTTCCAGCATGCTGCAGTGCAGATCTGGAATTCTCTTCCATACAATCCTCGAAAGTCTTCGTTTGAATCGCATCGGTATTTGCTTTCCTATGAGCAGTTCCATCCATAAGCAGTTGAAGACATATCTTTCCCCATTTCTCTTTTACATCCAGTGACCATGAGTTGCCACATGCATCGCCTAAACCTCCTTTTCTGTAATTCCCTTTATTTTGGACTGAATTTCCGGACAACAACAACAAAAATACGATCGGAGTGCTACTGTTGTCCATGACAACATTGTGCACTGTGAAACCAAATCAAAGACGATGAGCAGAGTGAGGGATCCATAAACGGTGCGAGCCAAAATCCGGGTAGTCAGTCCTAGGAAAGGTATTAGCGGAATGGAGGTTTAAGTATTGGTCTCAGTTCGTGGACAAAAGTTTGGTGGATAGGAAAAATCGAAGAGAAAAGCTTTCAACAGCCTATGAAACTGTTCGTAAGATAGGAAAGGAAGATCAGGAATAGAAGTTTTGGAATTTAGATTTTGGAATTTGCACCTTTTTGACCTTATTTTTGCTCGCCGGCTTGATTTTGACTAAATAGTGCTCGATGTTGCCATTGATGATTGTAGCGCTGTAATATTTATATTATTGTTATTATTAGCAAAATCTTATTCCAAATACTTATTTTGTGCTGCAATGTAACCACTGCGATTTGCTTTTCTTCATGGACAGGAAATAGATAAAAGTGCTGAGAGGAAACTTCTATATCCTGGTTATTATATTATCGCTCTAGTAAACAAAGAGTTTTTCGTAAAAATTCATTTTCGTTTTATCAACAAATCGGAAGTGATGTTGTTGATATACATTATATATACATGTATATGATAGATAGATAGATATTGAATATATATAGAAGTGGAACTTTATGTATTGCTGGGAGGTTTATATGTAGAAGATGGATGCTCCTATTCCACTAAAGGGTGTTGTCCTTTTCATTGCATTTGGTACTATGGTTTTTATCATAGTTTTCTGCTTTGTAAAGAGACAGATCACCCGTTTCACGCTGCGATCTTCTCGCGGCCCACATGCTACGATAGGATCCAATGCTCCAAAGGTTCTCTCGACAGAGATTGATAGGAGACTCAGAAGGGTGAAGGACATCTTACATGAGCCTCTTCTGGTTGATCCTGAGATAGAGTCCAGACTCTTGGCTTCTGCTGCTGCTGATCTGGTTCTCTCGACAGAGATTGATAGGAGACTCAGAAGGGTGAAGGACATCTTACATGAGCCTCTTCTGGTTGATCCTGAGATAGAGTCCAGACTCTTGGCTTCTGCTGCTTCTGATCCATGTCATTTCGTGTACAGAATGAAAGCTGTTGATGGGCTGACACAATTAGATGACGAGTTTAAGAAATGCCGTCCAAGTGTAATAAGAAATCCATCGATACCTCTGAAGACATTCCTGCTGGACCAGCGACTGAATGGTCCGCTAGAGGGCTGCAAGCTGGAGCTCATCGACAAGTTCTCATCTAGCTACGACCATGCACGGCACGACTGCAAGGAATTTACACAGGCCCACTATCAGCAGTTTATGGATCTACTAAATCATCTCATTGAGCATCTGCGGCATAAGGCAAGCTTGAATTCTGGTTTATTGCGGATACCGAAGCTACCTGGGGATATATTTAAGAGCGAAATCATTAACTATTAGGTCTTAGTTGTTTTTAGCATTATTCTATTTCATCCGGCACTATTATAATTAATTTTCTAAGTATAGAAACTAATTTAATCTGCGTCAATAAGGATGCATCTTATGCAGTTTCCTACTCTATCTACGAAACTATAGGTGTTTTGATCAAGCACGGACCGTTTGATCAAGCAGTTGTGATTGATACAGTTTGCTAAGATTTTGTGTGTGGTACGTAGTAGTTAACCCAGTCAAAAAAAACTGCACACGGTTTGAAAGAGGCTTCTTTCACCATTACTAAAAGTGCAATGCGATATTGTAATAGTTTACGATAGAAACATCTGTGGGCATAACGTTTCTACTTTCGATTTGAGTTTGCAGATAGACTTTTGTGCATATGATTAAAGGACTGAGCCGGTGTCTTTTTGGCTAGTTGTTCGACTGCGGATCTGTAGGTTCAGGGTTTAAATGCAATGCTATTCCGGTCATTGACATACTATTTGAACTAGAAGCTGAAGTTAAACTTGGCCTTTTTTGCTCTAAAGAAGCCGAGTATTATGTATAGATTGTATTCTAGTCTGTAGCCAGTAATTTATAAATAAACTGGATATCGCTCATATGTAAATAAAGAAAATTCTCTATATTTTTGTTTTTGTGTAGATTTTGCAAGTCACAGTATTTCATTTTTGCGGCCCTAACACGGCTAAATAGAATTTTATTAGATACAAATGTTCATCAAACAGGATATGTTCATCTAACGGGATATTCAATTTTTCTGCTATAAATAAATATTAGGAATTTGTTTCTTTTCATTGTCAGGATGTCAGCGTCATGTAACGTATAGCTTAAGCTAACGAATTTGATTCCCTGAAGCGCTTACCGGCATTTTCATTCCTCGATTTTTATTTATTTATCACGTAGCTCTGTGCTTAAAATTAGGAGTAACATAAGCATTAGTGGAACTATTTAACGCGTTTGATATATTGTTTAAGAATACTTTTACTTCATTTTACTAAATTTTACTTCAAGATTGATCTAATTGCAGATTTTGATAAGGATATTGTAATTAGAATTTTTGGCTCATCTAATTTAGAATACCATGATATCTAGGTATGACATGCTCCATTTGAAATGATTGGAGATCTATTCCAACCATATTTATGGGAAATGTATTATAATCCAGAGCTCTTTTATGAAATCCAGATTTGGTTTATTTTCTTATTGATGCTTTTTGTGTCTGAAAGCTGTATGCTCTTTATTTGTTTATGAGACCTTTTCTAAATACATTGTGCTTTAGTGCAAGAGGTTAACTTGCCAAAACAATAGAATTTGGATAATACTATACATATACCAATAGCCTTTGTTTAGGTTATATTCGAAATTGCAAATGCAATGAATTTGAAGTGTCGTGTCTTGGTTCGGCACACATTAAAATTTCTTTATGTAAATTAATTAAACTGAACATTCAAATTAATTTGCAGTTTAAAATTAGGTTTAATATAGGGTTATGTTAGGATCATGTGCAAAATTGGCATATGTATCATAGTTAAATATTATACTACCTTACTTTATTAAAGTTTATTTTTATTTAGCAAAACAGTATAACAATGATGGAGGAAGATCTAGATACTTCAAAGGCTGAAGGGCCTGGCTTTATAGGCATCAGATTTTGCCAAGAATGGTAAGTACTGTTAAGTTTTACTATTTAGCTTTTCATTTATTAAACTGTAGTAAATTAAAAATAATTATTTCTAAAAATTGTTTTGAGTTATGTATTTGGATGCTTATGACATATTAAACATAGCGTAGGGCCTATTTAGAATATAATTTTTTATCTTGAGGATAATAACATCCCATCTAGCCAGAGAAGGGATGCAAATATCCTTTTCCTTCTCTCCACTCAATCCATTATGCTACCTGGTGCAATGATATACACACTTTCAGTAGGAAAAGAGAAAAAAATTAATTTTGAGTTTATTTAATACTCTTGCATTAGATAAGTTTTAGATGATTGGCTAATTTGTTAGATATTAATTAAATTATGACTGTACCTATTGACAGTCTGTATCTACTATATAATGTACATTTCTTAGTTCATTCAAATCTGAGCTATTTGTTCTCATTGTTGTTGGTTAGTATGGGTCTTCTTGATATCTTCTCTCAACTGTTTACAGCATGTCCAAATTCTTTTGAATATGTTGTTTGCAAATTCTCTCGGCTTCCATCACACTCTCTTTTCCTGCTTCATAATCTTCACTGGCACTCTCTGAATTGTCCTAATATAGATATGCATTGTATATCTATCTTAGATATATATTGTATTAGGTGTATATATATATATATATATATATATTAGGTATATATCTAATTTACATAAAGTATGTAAGTATTTCTAAGATTCTGCTGTTAAGCCTTGCAGTGTGTGTTGTTTTGTTTATTGTAGCAACAACATGTTGTATCCAAAGGAAGACAAAGAGAATAGAAGACTGTTGTATGCGGTAGGATGAGTTATTTGTCATGGTCTTAGTTATAAATTCGCTGATTCTGGAACTCTAGATCTATACAAAATGTCCTATTAAATTAATTCTTTAATTAATTAGAATTATATAGTGTGATAAAGCTGAAACTCCAATGCTAATGGCTAAAGCCAAGCTTATCTTCACTATTGTGATTGGCTGAAGTCACGTTTAAAGTCACTAAATATTTAGGCTAAACTCAAGTTTAATAAGTCAAGTTTAATGTCAGCTTCTTTTCGTACGTGTCATCAGCAGAGTGTCACTTGATTTGAACCCAGTGACTATGGATCCACAGCTGGACATCTAATCGTTGTGCTCCTAGCTCAGCTCTCTTGAGGTGAGTTTAGCACACTCATATGACTGTTGTGTTGTGTAGGACAGAGAGGATTTGAGACAGTCTATTTGTATCCCAACCCTGGTTAAACTAGGATTCAAGGGATGATGATGATGATGATATGACTGTTGCTGAAAATTTTCAATGATATTTAAAATTCTCGTCTAATGTTATATGTATAGAGTTAGCTGATATGAATATTATAAAATTGAATTTGTGTAAAGAACTGTGTATTTGTTTGAGAGACAGGATTGAAATGGAAGCTGAGCCCCATCCAAGCCTCACTGGTTTTCAACTTAATAGTCTCAATTTACTCAAGTTCTGTCTCTCAAGGCTTGAAAGTTAAAATTGCTCATCTAACTTTTACATAATATTCTATAAGTGTGCTCTTGAGTTTTCAAATCTACCAGAGCTCAGAAGATATAAATGTATTTTATTTTATTGCGTTTAAAAATTTATCCTAGACAGTTAACTTTATAATTAACGTGTATTATGTAATTAAAATGTAGGTGTTTTGTTTGTAAGTTTGTGAATAATAATTAATTTAACTAGATGATCTTTTTTTATAGTGCAGGAATTGTGAATTCAGAATGGAAGCAGATAATCCCTGTATCTATGTCAACAAAATACAACACGACGTTGAGTTAGTACAGTGTCTTAATATTGTCTGCTCTCTCTCTCTCTGATATTCTGCAAAATGCTGATCAATGCAGGATTGGTAAAGAATACGATTTTTTACATTAAAATTGGACAATTTTTTTCATCTAAATCATGATTTTGTTATTTCTTACATTTCCTAAACCAATTTATTTGTTCACTAAAAGTATGTAACTGTTCAACGATATTGAAAGGTAGTTATCTTAGATATGAAATAAAGCTTTTTCATAATTTTTATCTTGCTAATCTTTGATCAGGGTGTACACTGTAACTCATGGTCTGCTATTGCACTTGCTAATGTGTTCATATGCAAACTTATTTTTTGTATGTTAATGTTCTTAACTATATTTACTAAATCAGTTCTGGTCTTTGCTTAAAGTGTTACCTCTAACATGAAAGCTTTGTGATGGTTTTCTTTATCAGTATTATGTTGGTTCTCTCTCGTCCATGTAGTCATGAGCATTGAAATCCTGCTACTAAAACTTTCACCGCTTAAATAGTTTTAAACAATATTTAGTTTATTATTTTCACATGTTACAGATTAACAGTTTATGTATTTGCATTTAATTTTTGCTATCATAGGCTTCTCCAGTATAATTATTTACTAGTTGATAGTTGGATAGAAACTTCATTGTTTGTAGTTTGTGATCAAATGTATAAACATATACGGTTTCCTGTATTAGCTATTGAGTAGATTTTATTTATGATCGATAACTGTGTATTTTATGTATTCAGCGAGTATATATGATTGAAAACTGTGTATTTTATGTAGTCAGTGAGTATTTATGATTGAAAACTGTGTATTTTATGTAGTCAGTGAGTATTTATGATTGAAAACTGTGTATTTTATGTATTCAGTGAGCTGACGCAGATTATCGGGGACGTGATTGCGGATCCTACTCTGCCCAGAACAGAAGATCACCCGTGCCCCAAGTGTGGCCACAAAGAGGCCGTGTTCTTCCAGTCACAGGCCAATAGAGCAGAGGTTTGTGTGCTGATAATACTGACGGTTTTTACTAAAGATTTTTTTTTAAGTTATACAAGAAGTGTATAATTTTTATATATAATTTTTATGTAAGTGTATAATATTTTGCTAAAGATATTCTTTTTTTAAAAATTATTCTCTACAATAACACAATAACATCAATTGATTAGCATTGCAACCAAAACATCAAATTAGCGAACATAGCAACCATAACATCAATTACCAAATACAGTATTCATTAGTTTTAATTTTAAAACTAATGCGGTCGAGTATCTTACCGACTTCGCCACTGGCTGGAGCCAGTGGCAAAGTCGATAAGATACTTGACCGCGGATCAGTAGGTGCGGGGTTCAAATCCTGAGCTTGCCCGTCACTGACATCGCTTTTGAGTGAGGAAACTGACATTAACCTTAGCTTTACCAGCTTTTAAAAAAAGAACTTTTAATAAATAGTATAACGAAAGACAAAATGATAAAGATAGTGAAAACCTTGTTTGGTTTGGACTATGCTATTGTATGGATGTGAAACATGGACCTTAAAGAAGGAATATATTAGGAAGCTAGAGGCATTGGAAATGTGGATTTGGAGAAGATAGGAGAGGATTAGCTGGACAAATAATAATAATAAAGGTTTAACGTCAGTTTCCTCGTCCAAGGATGATGCCAGGGACGTCCCACAGTAAATGATTGAAGGCGACTATTTGCTTCGGCTATGAAGCATGATACGTATTTTAGTTTTAGAAGTTGACTGAGTCAGACAATGTGTCTAGAAATGACCATAATAAATCAGGCATGTATATATGTGCCTGAAAATTTCAGGCAATATTCACATAGCCTGACCATATCTGACAATATGTATACTATTACCTGAAATTTTCAGGTAATATACACATTCCTGGATATTGTCTGTAACATATATGAAGTTATATACTGTATAAATACTGTATAGTGTGTTGTTTGTAACTAACATTATACTTTTAATATTTCAACTTAGGAAAAATCTAAAAATTTCATGTGGGAAATTCACATAAGTCTGTACTCATGGTAATTAAGGCAAAAATTATTTATTAATGAAGCCACTTATTTATTTATTTATATTTGAAATTATTTATTAAGTAATTATTTATTAATGAAGCTTTACACTTTATAATAAAACTAAATGATTGTATTGGTTGTATTACAGGAGGGCATGAGACTCTACTACGTGTGCACGCTGCCCCACTGTACTCATCGCTGGACCGAATGAGAGTCTGCGCTGCATTCTAGAACTGTTTCTCTGTTAAAGTTTACATCGTGTATTTACTATGCTGTACGCATTGAATTGATTCTGTGCTTTTATTAACAGTTTGCGTCTGTAAGAGTTAAGAATTAAAACGTAAAAGATGTTAAGATTGTATAAGGAACTTTATAGTGTATTAGTTATATAGTATGTGTTAGTTGTGCACTGATAAAGTTTGCTCTGTAAGAAAAAACCGGCACTTCTATTTAGAAAGTATTGAATATTGAATATCCATACTTTATTAAAGAATTATAAATATTTCTTAACACCCATATAATATTCAGTCATCATCATCATCATCTTCCCTTGAATCCCAGTTCAACCAGGGTCGGGATTCAAGGGAAGATGATGATGATGATGATAATCATGATGGTGATTGAATATTGTAGGGGTGTTAAGAAATATTTATAATTCTTTAATAAAGTATGGAATCATCTCGTGTCAAATAAATTGTTAATTAGTTCCAAAATTGGTTTACTTCTTAATTTTATTTATTTATATTCAATTAAATTAAAATCTATTTTAAAATCTCTAAGTTCTAAATGTATATCTTATTATGGGCCCGTTGTGATGTATCCTGCATCTCTCGTCTGATATAGCGATCGTAGTACTACTAGGTCTACTGGTCTGCTTGTAATAATACAGTTTCCATAATACTAATTATAATTATAATTAGCAATTAATTACATATAATTATAAACATTGTAGTGATATGCCTAGATATTGAAACTCTATTGTCAGACTTCACTTGATTTAAGTTAAAACTCCAGAAATTACTGGTAAACACTAATAATTATTTAATAACACAACAACTACTATCAGGTAAAATGAAGTGATAGCTGCAATGTGCTAAAAGATCTTCCAATGTTGGTCTTGTAGCTTTGCATTTAGAAGCCAGAGTTAGGCCTACAGCATAAGCTCAATCTAGTGGTCATCGTTAAAAGGCTCAAAGTAGCTAGTTTGCCGTATAGTCATAATCCGGTTAATAAGTCATTACAGGATTAATAATAGTTAACATATTACTATTAGTCGTTACGTGATTAATAATAGTCATAATAAGATTAATGATAGTCATAATAAGATTAATAATAGTCATAATAAGATTAATAATAGTCATAATAAGATTAATGATAGTCATAATAAGATTAATAATAGTCATAATAAGATTAATAATAGTCATAATAAGATTAATAATAGTCATAATAAGATTTATAATAGTCATAATAAGATTAATAATAGTCATAATAAGATTAATAATAGTCATAATAAGATTAATGATAGGCATGACATGCTTAATAAATTATAATAGTCATACTGTGATTTCATTGTCAGTTTCGTCGTTCTTGGAAATGAACGAAAATAGAAACTGTGATGACATAAAAACTATCACCAAGGAAGACATTCACAACATGTGAATGTCTTCCTTGGGCCACCAAAGCACATACAGAACATAACAAAAAACGCAAACGCGCAACCAACGAAGCAAAGAAAAAATACAAAGAAAATAAAACAATACACTGCACTTCGACACATAGCCGAAGGCATAAAACTTCTATTTAAGAAAGTACTAAACAATCTGCTTTTAATAAAACTTTATATAATGAAGCAATGTGCACTAACGAAAAACTAACTAATGTTTCAAAAAAGTAGTTTACATAAAAATAAAAATAGGTTTAATAATACTTTTTTATTCATCAGGGTTGACGCCTGTGTAAACTGCGTAGGCTTTTCAAGCCCTAATTGGTGCTTAAATTAACAAATTTAATTAAGTCGTGATGCTTTCTACAATTATTTTGCCCCTATACTAGACAGTTAAGTTCCTTGAAGTCGTTACTGTCATCGTAACGTTTGTAAAACTATTTTTTCACTCGCAAAATCTGGACAAACCATCTACAATGGTTTTACTGATGAGAGTGTTCAAGAGCCTGATGTTAGTAGAGATCTTGTTAGACTAGTTTATGCCTACAACAGACACTTTTATGGTCTGTTTAGCCTTGCTGTGTTTTATACATTCTCAATATTAGTTGCATGTTTATTTAGCTTTATTCATTCAAATTTATATATAAGGTCAGCTATGGTGATTGAATAAGAAATAATTAGTTATGGGCTCGAATGGTTAATTGTAAAAAGTAAACACGCATTATAGTGAAGTGATCAACCATGTTGATATCTACCACTTCTTATAACATCACATGTTTAAACCGTTAGGCAATATAGACCATTTTCGGTGTACTCAGTCCAATGAATGTCCGAGATTTTACTCTCAGAGCTGCGCGGCTGGGGATTCGAACCCGCGATGGTTCAATTTACCTCAGAATCTGTCATTTAAAACTTAGTGAAGTTTTACTTCATATTGGTTTGCTCCATAAGTTTATTACTATAGCTATATGCGGAAATGAGTAGACATAGGATATCTGAGTTCTGCTGAATCTATTTATATTACGCTGTTATTTAAAGAAATCAACGAATTCTGAGATAATCCTTGACATTTTTATACAAAACTTTCACAAATATTTAAAGAAATAGCTATCACTAATCTGTCGCACATTGATTAATTGTTGATTTGGTCCCGTATTTGTGTCGATTAAAGTATAAATTTAGGTAGTTTCGTAGCCATAGAACTTGAGGTCTAAATAGGCTTATAGTTTTAAACAGAAACAATTCAGTGGCTTTAACATTAGCTACGAATTTAAACAAATTCCTCCGGCCATTACAAAATAAAGATCCTTATATTATATTTAGGCTTGGTAGTATAGGCCTACGTTACAAACTTAAGTATTGCGTTAGACTACTGCGTTAAAGACTTGATTAATTCTTAGGGCAAGAGAACAGAGCTCAAATTCTCTGTAATATAGGTCTAGTGCTAAAAGTTTATGCGCGTATAGGCTATAATTATGTCAAGTACGCTACTTCAAAAAAGAGTGTTCTCTTCAATGAAACGACCTTTGAGTGATTTTCTTGGTATAGCTCATATCATATATATCATACAACACATAGTACGCTAATCTTGAAACATGCAAACAAACCATCAGCTGAATATCGTTCGTGCCAAATATATAGAATTAGAATTGTAATTCTTTATTCTATGGTTCGTGCAACTTCTTGACCCTATTCTTATTTTAAAAGTTTTGTACACACAGCTATTATGTCTGGTATACAAAATCAATAGGGACTACGTAGGTAGACAAAATTGAAAAGGTTTCGAACATGGTTATTATAATGCAGGAATCGACCAAAAATGTTATTGTTATTTATGGTAAATTATTTAAAGCAACTCGAGCAAAACGAAAGCTGTCGCATCGATGTAATCTAAGTAGACTAAATTCTAAAATGTCATGAAACTCATAATTGCAAACTTGCATCTACTAGCTATAACTTGTCTGCCATAGATTTGTCAACTTCGCAATGTCCTGCGTACGATCGAGTCATTAATAAGCTGAAAGACGTTTGTATCGAAACAATACATTGAATACAATGAAAATACATTCTGAAAGCTGAAATTAATTTCTACGCTATTTTGTTCATGCACTTATTTAATGTCGTTATTTCTCTGTTTGGTTGAATTATCTAAATGTACTAGTTAAGTATTTTATGGGTCTTAAATGAGCACACAATTGCTTTCTGACCCAGTAACCTACTGTTATGTTTTGTTATGTTTGTTAAATCAATTAACAAATTTTGCTTACTGCAGTGCAAATGCGTATTGCATTGAGAAAATTTTTATGTCTGGTTAGCGTCATACTTGTAAATATAGCATTTGTAAGCTTGTTGCTGATTGGCTGTGAAGTTAACACTGACGCGGATGAATACACTCTACACATTTTTACGCCGAGACGATGAGTCACATTCGGCTAGCCATGTGCTTTTCTGAATATAGTACTTCCATTTTATCGAAATTTTTATTTAATTTTAAAATATGTCTAAATAAAGTCGTCGATATATAGATTTAAAGAGCATCTAGTTTTGCAAACTTAATTAAATTTAATGTTTTTCTCTTGCGTTTTGAAGAAGTTTGATGATTTAGACAAGACGTATAGTATTACATTTTGTGGTAGTAAAGCGGTTAGTTCCCGCCATGAAGCAGCTGATTGATAGTATAATCACAAATCGCGTGCTCGTCAGAATTTATTGATTTTCGTAATTTTACTTAATTTATAAACATCATAAAAACTACAAAATAGTTTGTTTGATAGGGAAACTCTTTCTCCGTTAAAAGTATCGATTAAATGAGAAGTAACATAGCGTCTGATGCGATAGACAATAACAATTACTGATTGTGAAACTTCCTGGTTATTGCTAAGCGTCAGCTGATCTGCGCTGTGTGGAATTTATGTAGAACGAAATTGTTTCACATGACTTTGTGTTTAACTTTAATTTATTCTTATTTGATACTCACAGTTTGATAGCATTATTTCATCTCTATTAATTCGTCTCTTTATTTGCAGATTATTGACTGACAGAGTTTGCTGTTACTCCTTTCTTTGTTAAAAATTAACGTGTGGATATTTTCACGAACTTTAACGTATTGAGAACGTTATCTTATCCATTGTTTGGACATTCTGGATTAATTTGGAAAGCTAAATACCGTGTTTGAGACTTGAATAACTGTTTATGAGAATAATTCTTTGGGATAATCATGGAATTTGAAAGTATAGAATCGACGGCTCAAGTTCGACAATTTTTGGAGAGCTGTTTTGATGTTGAAGAAAGAATGGAAGATAATACCAGACGTCATGGATCAACCGGATCACGATTGAAGATGTCAGATGCAGGAAGCATGAATAGGTATTTAATTTTGTTATTTTACTTTGCTTTGAGTTTTGCGAGGCATTTTTCATTATTTTTGTAAGTACTTTAAAAATGTATTTACTCTGGGTTCGTTTGAGTAGTGTCATGGTTCACACTAGCAGTGTTGTTAACAAATTAATCTTTATCCATCTGTAAATTTATTAAAATGGCCTGTAAACTTATTCTTCTTTTATTTTAAATTGTTTACACCTTAGATTCCAGCCTGATAATTATCATTTGTAAGCCAAAACTTGATTGAATTTGATTTCAATGTAGTATTGGAACATATTTGTTTTGTATTTATTTGCCATCTTTTATCTAATCAAGTTCTGACCTCCTCCATGATGTGTGCACTGTATGGCTGTGTAGCCAGGCTCAGTAGTCTTTTGTCGTCTGTCATGGAAACATCCTGTTTTAATGACGGTTGTTTGAGCCATATCTTACGATTCTCTGCCTAGATGCATTACGATTTAACACTTAATTTTGATTATCTTATTTTGTATTCTTTGATTTACTTTTGCAAAGATTTTGGTTGAATATTCTGATTGATTTATTTTCTCTTTTTGGCATGATATTTGTACAAAGTATTATGAAATTTGTTTCAGTATTTTCAGTTAAATTATATTTGAGATATATTTTCCTTCATTTTAGTCTCCTGAAGAACATTGTTTGAAATTTATTGATTAGAATAAAGGAATCTTTGGTAGTTAAATGGTTCATCAGTCCAATGCATTTATGGGTACTTTAACACTCAAGACTTATTTAAAGTGTGGCTTTCTTGTAGAAAGTTCAACACTCTTGGTGTGTTGTGAATGGACTTTATGGCATGGCTTTTATGACTCCTGTGCTGTATTGTCTGCATTTATGAACTTGTGATTTTCCTATTGAGTTGATATGATTTGTTTGCATTGTCAGAATGCTCTGATGTCCAATGTTTCGCTTGGCTGCTCTCATGGAATTTCAAGTTTATGTGAATGAAATAGGACCAAGTAGATTATAAGAACTGCTTCTCATGGACTTGAGTAAATTAATGAGGAATGAGTAAATTAATGAGGAATGAGTAAATTAATGAGGAATGAGTAAATTAATGAGGAATGAGTAAATTAATGAGGAATGAGTAAATTAATGAGGAATGAGTAAATTAATGAGGAATGAGTAAATTAATGAGGAATGAGTAAATTAATGAGGAATGAAAATAGTTAATTCAAATGTCAAATTTTCCTTGTTTTGATCAGTTTCATTGGTATTCCATAATTGGCTGTTTAAATTCCGGAATATAAAGAACAAACAAGTACTGATTTAAAATATACTTTTCTCAGTTGAACATTGTCCCATCTTGCTAAAAGATCTGTGAATGTAATTAGGGGTGTCATGTTAATTTAATTATATAAATATTTATTCGCTATTTTAACAGTAAAATATTGTTAATTGAGGAATCGCTGCATGCAACATTTTTTCAACATTGTTTTCAGAAATATAAATGAAATGACAATATGAGTGACATATTAAGTTTTTTTCCATGTTCATTGGAAAAGCTCAATTAGTTAGTTTGGCTTGAAATATAAATATAAATGAATTGACAATATTAGTGACATACTAAGTTTTTTTCATGTTCATTTGAAAAAGCTCAGTTAGTTTGGCTTGATAAGTGTGTTTGATTTTCCTGTTAAAGTATTTGTAATGCAAGGCTGTCAAAGCGGTGTTGGTGAATAGTTTTAAAAACAAGCTGGATGTTGTAATCATAATTGGGGATTGAAATATGCTCTTGGTTTTCTTCCCTTTTTCCTGCTACCTAAGTTTGAAGAAAGAATTTAATAACGAAAGATGGTGGCAGTTCTGGTAAATTTTTCCTGAATATGTTTTTGCCATGAACCTGCAGTGTGTCTTTAATATGCACAGCACACATTGAATGTGCTCAGCCTGTCTTACAATGAATTACGTGTTTAATTATGTGTCTGGAATATGTGCCACATGTTTTAAGTATGCACATGTTTTCTCCCTTCTAAATGGTTTTTCATGCAGAGGTAACATTCTGTAGAAGCATATCTTGAATGGACACAGTTTGTCATGAATGTTCGCAGCTGTGCAAAGCCATTATTCTCATTATGCCTCTATTATGTACACATTCGTATACTCAAAATTTCGAGCTTATTAACATGGTTGACAGTCATAAGATTTTGTCCGCATGCAAGGATCTCAATAGAGAAGACGGTACGATGCTATAAGCGAGTAGCTAGATATCAGTAATAGTACTGAGTAAATCAGCACATTTACAATGCAAGAGTTAAGACTATAAAGAGATTACGCTGTATACAGAGCGAGATAAATTTTCTATATGGCTGTATCTTGTGGGGTACCCTCAGACAAAGAGAACGACAGATATGCAGACAAACACGTGGATGACGAGACGGACGCACTGACCTACAGTATGATGTACGACTGGTGGCGGACATTTCCATGCTGTCTGGTAACAGCTGAATCAGCTGTTTGTAATTGTTGGCAGCCTGCCAATATTGAACTCCCAGTCAGCTGTGCAGACAGCTGGGAAGCGGCTGACCGTCGTAAACCTTTAATATTAAATAATATTAATATTAACGATATAAAACAATATAAGCGACGATATATCGCAAACAAAGATTAATGTATTGCCCTCATGCATGACTGCATTAAGCACTTAACTTATACCAGTTAGAATCTGGCACTCGTTAATTATTTACTAACCTTTACGATATGTCAAAGTAACCTTTTTCTTTCTATTGAACAGTGTAAATGAAATTTAACCGAAAGAATGATATTGCATTTTGCTTAATTTGAGGCGGTGTCTAATTCATACGCTGAATATGAAATTGTTTTTATAAATTCTAAACCATATTTTGTAGATTTCAATTAGTCAGGTTATTTCTATCATGACTATGTGTTTTAAGCGTATTACGACTGATAAGTTCAGACAGGCATTCCACAGGTTTGTATTGTACAGGTGTGGCAGCCTGTTTTTATGCTCTTACAGGCTGAATGTGTCTACCAATCTGTTAGAACTCAGAATGTGTATTCAGTTATACGCAGCTTGGCAGTTTGCCAAGTCTGGTTTCGCAGACAAACATTGCTAGAGTGGATCGATACTGCTCGTGCGTAGATACAGGAGACTGTGGTGTACTTGTTGTATAGGCTGAAGGGTTATAGCGATTGGATGCGTGTGATTGTATGGTTGCTGCCGGTTGGTTGAAAGAGTTGCGAACTAATGCTTTCCTATTGTATTCTACAAGAGGCGATTTTGAGGTTCGTTCGCAACACGTTAGCAACGGTACTCCTTAATGCTGGTTGAATGTTAATGCTTACTGATCTACTGCGCACTAAACAACCTCATGGTTCGATTTGGAAGCTATTTTGGTCCGGAAAATTGTCGCTTTGGTTAAATCAAAAACGTTCTTCCAAGTCCTTTGTTCTCGTTTATCTGTAGACGTTTAGCATAATAAATATAATCAGCATGCGTGGTCATTTCTCAAATATGAATCGTTTGCTTTGAAGTTATCGTGTTCGGTGTAGAAAACTAGAAATGATTTAGCGTGCAGTGGTAGTGTATGAAGAAGTTTTGGTTCCATGACGTTAAAATTTCTCATGATGCAAAAGGCATTTCATTTTGATATTGACATTTTCATTTTCATTATTAGGTTTTTATGAAGTAGTCGAAGTAGCGAAAACAAGTTTTGGAAATGTTGTTTGAAAACATTCTATGCTACTTGTACAAATCAGTGATAGACACTGATTGATCAACTAGGTATATTAAAAAGTAAAAATGTCGTATGGTTACACCCATGACAACTGCATGTGCTACTTGCTTAGTTTCTATTTTTTTAGTTTTCATGACTTTGAGCTTTCCTTTCCATGGTTAATACTAATCGTTAGTTTTTTGCATATCGATTGCAGCCGGCGCAGATTTAAGAATAATCGTACAACATAAGGACTTTTCATTTAAAGCTGTCAACACTCTGTCTTCCAAAGTGGTTACCCAACCAAAAACTAACCGGGCGCGAAGTAGCTTTTTAAAGCAATTGACGCGCATCTATACAGAGTGCACTAAATCTCGCCACAAAATAAAACGGCAAATCTATTGAAATCTAAGTGTTTTATACTATTTTAAATAAACGATGAGATTTTAAATTTTATTTAGGCATGTACACTAATAGAAATGACTAAATCTATGAATGCCTAGGTGATGCTAAATGTATATCGGAAGGAAGGTTCGTTTGACTCTGATGACAACGTGTTGACATGACAACGTTTCTAAGTGACTGACTCTGCAGTACAATTAAGTCAAGTGTATTTGAAGCCATAATTGTGCATAATTCTGCAGACCATAATTTTTGTAACAGTATGTCATGGTTAAACTTTATTTAATTTAAATTAAAACAATTACAACTTGTTTAGAAACAGTGGAAATTTTAAATCAAATTCTCAAGAGGTTGATTGACTATCCGTTAAAATGTAATGCACGATTTCTTTCTATCAGCCTGACAGCTTTCGGTTACGCGAATCAATGTTTGCAATGTGTGCATCTAACAGCTTCATTTCACTTTCTCGAAAACTTTACTATGGTTTTGAAGAAGTATGTTAGTAGTACCTTTTGAAGTGCTGTTATGCAAAATCATTTGTGTTTTATTAAATTGGTGCCTGTGATATATACAAGTTGATTAGGTCTGTACTACCAATTTGCGGTTGAACTAGGTTTTGTATCAAAACCGTAATGCAGATGTACCTTTTTATTAGGACCATATAACCACTGGCGATGTCGGTAAGATATATATTCGATCGCGGATCAATATGTGTGCGGTTCAAATCCTGGGCTCTCCCGTCACTGACATCGCTTTCGAGTGAGGAAACTGACTTTAACATTAGCTTTTTTTAAATTTTTATTTACTGACCACTTGCAGAGTGTAAAATATAGCATCTAGTACTGGTTTTCATATTGTGGAATCGTACCCTTAATGATCTTTTTATGTTTAGTCGTTGTTTTTGACTTCATTGTGTCCGATGTTGGCAGATATGACAGTAACGCTGTAATTATGTTTTAACGTTCGTCTTGACTGACATTGAAATTAGGGTCAGACGAGATTGGCAGTGCATGTAGTTCGGCTTATTTGAACTTTCAGGAACATTTGTGAGTTCACCCAGTAGACATACCTGTACTTACAACTGATCATTTGGCGGGATCGGTAAGGTTTCAACTTCGGATATGGCTGTGCAATGCTCACATCCGGGCTCGTCCGTCACTGATATCCTTTCGTGAGACGAAAATGACTCTTAGCTAGGCTTTATCTGTGAAAAACTCAATGTATAATGTGTAAATAAGCGCCAGTAATTTTTCAGAATGAAATAAGGGTGAAGGAATTATAGAATAAAATAAGGATGAAGGAGTTATAGAATAAGAATGGATGAGTTATTGAATGAAATAAGGATGGACTAGTTGTAAAGCTATAGCCTCATTCATTTATACGCTGGGTGTAGTATTTCTACATTGAGAAGCTCACACTGCTCTATTTACTTTTCTGTGTGCGTGCTGAGATAGTCAAGTGAATGTCAACACAGTGTTCTAATGCAATCATGCTGTTAACCGCAACTACTTGACTGTTATTGGAAAGCTAAAGTAACAACTCTGCGAGCGAGTCAAGCCTCTTGTTAGCTCTATGTTTAACGACAGGATTTCATTTTGATTTAACGTAACTTTCACTTTCTTCACCGAGACCTTGTTTTGACGCTAGATAATAGGCCTATATCATATTGCCGATTCATTTAAGATCTCCTTTTCTTCTCTTCAGTGCATGTTTTTTCAAATCGTTTGGGTTAATCAGTTTGTAGTGACATGTGATGTGGGAGGGGGGTGCTTCCCTGACATCGGCCTTGTATGAGGAAATGAACGTTAGGCCTTTATTATTATTATTATTATTATTATTTGAAAAATTCTACAAAGTAAGAATCTCATTGAATGTTAAATAGAATTTGGACTTGTATGAATTGGTCATATAAAAGATTGTGATCTTATAAAAGATTGTGATCTTATGACTTGAAGATACTATACATTTTTATTCTATTATTAAATTAATTGATCCATTAATTAATTAGATAGCTAATGGAGGAAATTTTTGTCATTATTAATTACAAGAGATTTAGCTAGAGATATATTTAGTCAAAGCTTAGTAGAATGTGACGTGTTACGTTTACGAAATCATTTAATTTTTTGTGGAATATTACATAATTGGAAAAATTGGTTCTTTGTATCATTTTGAAGTCAGAATTGTAGTATTTAACTTGTATTTAATTTATGGCTTCAATTAATGGTTCGTTAAATATATTTCTACACATGTTGTTTGTTGTAATTTGAGCCGTTAGTGCTCGTGTTAGTTATAGCTCGTAGTGGTTTAGTAGACCAGAGTGCATCCAGGAACGCATCATGTGCATTGTTGCATACCTGGCGGAAATATCTGTATAATACTGGAATAACTGAGCCCAAGATTAATTAGATTGATATAATTGGTCTATTATTCTAAGACTCTTGGAACAATACACTAGTTGTGCCAATGGTAATCAGATTTATTTGATCTGAACATTGCAGTTATTTTCTAGGTGCACTTTGTTGTTGTTCTTAGGCATGGTCCTATACAGCTGTGTATTACAGGGCTGTAGTTAATGCACAATAGTTCCATTGCTCACTGCTGGGTGACTAATAGTTGGGCATTCATGTACAGTTGGGCATTGATATACGAGTTTGGTTACTGTTTTTTAATCTTCTTACTTTTATCACTGCACTATACTGTTAGAAATTCTATAGTGGCTGAGCCGTTAGCATATGGGTTAGACTGGGGATAAATAGGTGCAGAGTTCAAATCCAGTGCTCGCCTGCCATTGACATAAATTCGAGAAATGAAACTGATCTTAACTTAGCTTTTATCGAATGCTGTTCATTATGTCGCAATCTAGCGAATAGAGGTGATTCTTTTTGGTGCAAACCTTTACTTTTTTATTATTTTATTGCTAGAGGTATTTATAGTTTGTTGTATGAGAGGAGCGAAGAGAGAGTAGGCACGTTTAGTGTGTTGTGAAAGTTTGTGATACAAGACTAGCGTTCTGGGTCTACTTAATGGAAGATAGAAAACTTTCAATGTCAAATTTCTAAAGAAGCCCCTCAACGTTAGTGCATCGTCGTCATCTTTCCTTGAATCTCAGTTTAAATAGGGTACAGATTCGAATAGGCCTTAAACTTCTTCATTCTTTCAAAAATTCTGCAGCAGTATCTGGAATCTAGGCGCTCACCAACCCAATGCCTGTTCTGACGTATATTTTTTGCTTTGTTGCCTTTTACGACACATGCAATCTACAGTTGTTCTATTCTTCAGCAACCCAGACACAATACGGGTAAATGATGATGATGACGACTAACGATCATGATCTACAAACGTAATATTGAAAGCATCATTATCAAAGTTCTGCTAGAATCCCCTCAACTTGTAGTCTAAATTATCTGAAATAAATCAAGAGACCCCTGTGAGAACATTATGCATGTTTAACATATTTAACATAGTTTGAACAATCATATAGTATATCTAGAATCGTAATTATACCACTATATATATATATATAAATTAATATGACTAATATTCTAAGGAAATGTTCTATATGTTGCTATTACAGAGCACTGCAGAGGGCCGGTGCAGGGGACAGGGGGATGAGAGTGGCGGTGGTGAAGGAGAAGAAGGTACGACGACAGATAGCAAACAGTAATGAGAGAAAACGTATGCAGAGTATCAACGACGGCTTTCAGTCTCTAAAAGCTCTACTTCCGCCTACAGACTGTGGAGAGAAATTAAGCAAGGTAACACTTTATTTAAAGAAACGTGTACGTTTAGTTTTAAAAGGATAAAATTGGGGAAAAATTGTCAAGTGTTATTCGGCTGACTTTAGGGTTTCTTGCTTTCATTAACCATTCGCCAATCGATGCTGAACTTGTGTGACTGATCAGAGGGTAAATTGCCTCTGTTTTCGGATGGCGAAGAATCTTCTAAGACACTTGCATTTACTAAAAGACGTACGTTTCTGTGTCACAGTGTGTGTGCGCTTAATTTTATTTTCGCAGTCTTCCGCGAGCCTGTAATTTTATTTTGAAATATCTCTTTTGTTTCTTCGTTGCATCTTGTGGGGTAAATTTTTCTGTAACCTTTGAGAGGCAGCATTTTATTGTTTATCTTAAATTATTTGAGATTTGTCTGTATATGGTTTGATTAATAACTGGATTGACTAAATCTAATCTGCATGTAGTTGATAAGAGAGTTCTAAATTTCAAACTCATTATTTATAATATTCTAATTGTTTTTAATTTTTGAAGGCAACCATATTACAACATGCCGCCAACTACATAGCCAATCTACTGGATGAACGGAAACGACTATTGGCTATCAACACCCAGTGCATGCTTATGATTGGTCGACAGAGTACGGCTGGCTCCACCCTAGCGCCACCCTCTCCAACTGGACCCGCCCATAAACGCCGCAAGTCAGTGACCGAGTCATCGGACGAGGGCATAAGTTTGGCTAAGTGTGACTATAAACCAGTGCGGGCTCGAGGAAGAGAAGGGCAATCATCTGAGATCTCGCGTGGGGCTGTGGAGAGAGCTGGAAACAAGCGGGTAAGTCGACTTATATCAGTAATCTCATTGGCTGCCGTTGGAGCTATGAATTATGGAGTTATGATTTATTAGAGTTATTTTTTGCATTTTCGTTACATATCCAGGAAAATTGAAAAGGCATGGGTCGGGTTGCATCGTGTGCAATATGTGCAATATGTGATCTCTACTTCACTGAACAATCAGTTTATTAATTATCATGATTTAATTTTTTAAATTTTTGTTTAGCACTGAAACATTGAAAACCAATATGACTTCTCATTTGTTGTTGATTTGGCAGTCCATGGTCAAATTCTTTTTTAATGGACATATCGCAGGAATTCATAGGGATTATTTTTCTCGACTGCTGAGTCAAGCTTTATAAGGCTGCTTTCTCTAGTTCTCATGAGCTGTAAGGTAGCAAAACAAAGCAGTTCAATAATGTTGAGCTCGTTATGCTTGTCTTTACGTTGTTTTGATGATGCATTTATTAATTACGTAGTCAGAGTTAGGATTCTCTCTTAGTTAATTTTTTCTTAGTTTTTTTGGTTTTTAGTTTTGCTTTATATCTAAGTGCTCCAGCTGATTTATTTGCCGAGCTGTATTATGAAGATCTTAAAAGATCCGAGCTTATAAAGATTGATATATTATATTATAGTACTTATGTATTTTACAGCTAAGAAGAGTTACCGAAGAAGTGCCAGAGATGACTCATAGCGTGCCATTAGAGCCTCTTGTAGCTCCTCCCATCCTGTTGACATCTGTCACTCAGAATGAACTAAACATCAGAGACATCACACAACCATTTACCGATGTACATCGTCAGTTGTCGTGTGTAGGTAACGACGACAACTTGAAGCCTCTTCTCTTCTCACCGGGGGCCGTGGAGGATGTCTCCACGGAACAGAAATGTGGAGAAGATCAATCGTATGGTTGCCAGATGTCGGATGAAGCCTGCTCCGTATCGCGTAGGAATCTGGAAACCATCGTGATGGCTATCAGACATCTGGAGGGAAGTAATTTCATATCCGAAGGGTTGGAAGATGTGAAAGTAAAGTGTGAGCCAATGAGCGCAGGTATCTGTGAAGCTCAGGTGAATAAGGCGGTAGCGGAAACCACCGGAGATATGACGACTGAGAACGGTGAAGCTTGTGCCGTGAAAAGAAGGTGGCAGACCAAGTGGGAGAAGGGAATGCAGAAGAGCTGCAGGCCAGAAGGTGTTATGAAGCTGAAGGATCGCTTGCTTAGGAAGAGGCAGATGGAGATGGAACAACAGCTGCTGGAGGAGAGAAATCAAGCTACACAAGGACACTCGACGTCTCAACAAGGATTCTCAGTAATGCAGCAAGAAGTGATCTTGCCACAAACGAGACAAGATCTTACTTTACTGCCTGAAAGTCATAGATTGTATCAGCTGATTTCTAACTCTAACGATGTTTCAGATATTCGCAGCGACAGTTTAGCGCAACGTCTCCTCAGTAAAGCTGCTGCTGGCAGTGATGTAAAGTACGAGATTATCAGCAGCAGTCGTCCTTCTCTCTCAACGACAGACCATTTAACAGTCAATGAAGAACACATAACACGCACTCTGTCTACATTAGGAGAACATCCTAAAACCACGTCAAACTGTTTTCCCTTTTATTACGCTGATCGCTTAGCATCAAGTATCTGTAAGCCGATATCGATGAATATGGTGGACAATGCAGAGCATCTTTTTGGCAGTGTATCGCGATAAACCTTTTGACTGTAGCGGTAGTTTTGTGAAAAGAACTTGTTTGCACAAATGTCTACTATTATATCTTTAGTCTTTTTGTATAATTGCTAAATTTATTAGCTACCTGGTACCTTTGCATATATAGTGTTTTGATGAAATAAAAAATTACTCATTTTAGTTCCTTTTTTCTCCAATGAGAACCTTGTATTATATGCAAACAGTGAAATATATATATATTCTCCCCTAATTCTTATGAAATTTCCATTAATATTCATTGAAGAAATTTGTTGCTTGATATTTAGCTAATTTGCACTATATGGGCTTCATTGCTATAAATAAATATTAGGTTTCCCGATAATCGCAATGGTAGAATTTATTGTTAAATTAATAATGCACTGTGATGTATAGCTGAAATTTTTTAGACAAGGAATTTTGACAAGAACTTGCATTGTTCAATGAAGCTGCTTATTTTTTGTAGATTTTTTTGCAATTCCTATTATTGAAATGCCCAGACTTGATATAATTAGGTATAAAATAGAAGTTTAACATAATTTAATGGTTTTTTTGTGTCTAGCACAGTAAATTCTTAATCTAGTGGTTTGAGTGTTCAATATCTGCTACTTGTTCTGAGGTATCATCAAATTATATCAGAATGATATCACATACTGTACTATGAATCATTAGATGATGCAAACGTCGTCTGATAAATCATTCATGAGTCTGACGAATCATAAAAGGATTTCTTAGATGTGACTTTATTCATCAATTGCTTAGTTGAGTCGAGTATTTCTTTGGTAGCTTAAATTTTGCTTAGATTTGAAATTTGCTTCTAATTTTTAAATAAAGTTTTCGTTGTGTAGGATGAGCTTTTAAAAGACTGCTCTCTCTTGATGTTATAAAATTTCCATATTCTGATGTGGCAATGTAATACTAATTTTTATTAATTTAGTTAAAATGCCCTTTGTACGCTATAATAGCTATGTATAATGTCTAGATAATGTTTCTCTTAATTATCACCGTTGAAATGCCTGCCTACTGTTTTCTTGTACCTAGTTGAATCTATGTATAATATCAAGTCATTTGTCAGGATATGGTTTCTCCAGTGTAATAAGTTCTTATTATTTTTCTCGCTGATTTGTCCAAATATTATGAATATTTGAGTAAAGAGCAGTGCTTTATTCTAGGTTTTGAAAACTTCAAACGATATGACCACTTTCTTTCTCAAATTGCTATGTGTTGCCAATAGTTATAAATGTTTCACGAAGTTCAAAAATAAGCTAATTTTGCATTCTTGAATTTTTATAAGCTTAGTAAAGCTTAGTAATCCGTTAGTAAATAGACTTTGGTTAATTAACAACTTCTATTGTACACCTTGATATATCATAAATACAAGGGTAGCAGACCACCTATTATGATATTTTAAATTTGACTGCATAAGAAAAGCTGCCAGTGATTATTTATAGAGTTGTGTTTTGATTATGGGTTGAGTTCTTTCATTAATTAATGGAGCTTCTTGTGTTTATTAGTGTGCAAGTTTTGCTAGATTTGTGATTGCTACGTATTTTGTACATGATTGTCTTTTAGGAGGTGTAATGTTAATAAAAGTCTGGATTCTAGTTGAAAATTAACGCTGTAGTAATACATGAAACTTGAAGGTGAAAGTTGTTATAAAAGTTAATGGATTAATTGTGGTTAGTAAAAAGTTACATACTGAATTTACTTAGCTACTTACTTAGTGGCCAATACCTTTTAATTACTCTTTTTGTAAGTGTGAGTTTAACTTGGAGGTCAGAAGCCCAAAAGGCTTCTTGCAAGATGTCTGGTGTACAGGAGTAACCTGAAACGTGAATGTATGAGATTTTACTCTCTGAACAGCTGTACCGGGAATTGATCCCAGGACCTCATGAACGACCATTTGAAACATGCCGTTACCTGACGCGCTTACACACTGAGCCACGGATACATTCATAATCACTCTTAATCCTTTCTGTTATATACTAGTTGCATGATTTGCTTTGAGTCCGATGTTCTGATAAATGGCTGGTTCAAGATACATGTTCTCCTCTCATTCTTTATGACATTGATATGTCAAAGACCAACCCCGAGGTTATGAATTTATCACAGTTTTAGTAGCATTAAGCTTTGAAGAATGTGTTTCTTAGATGATTCTCCTTTTCCGTCCTCAGTAAACTCATACAGCATTACTCGTCACTAGCACGGTTCCTAGTGTTGTTGAATATTTCATTGTTAGTTAAATATCAATGTTCTCCTATTATAATTATACAAGAAGACAAAGTGGTTATGTCAGTTGTGCCCTACACTGCACGCTACTATTACTAGTTGATATTCGAGTATTTTAAGTGATGATTCAATAGTGATTAAAAGCAAGCTTAGCTTAAGCTTTTTATTACTGACTGACAGATTTTCTAGATCAATGGCATTAACGCCGACTACTGCTTTAGCTGAATAGCCATCCTAACGGTACCCACACATCTTTCATCTAGTACTGTAGCTTTGTAATCAATTGTAGTCGTGTGTTAGCGATAGCATTCAATTAGACAGCTAACGGCATGAATAGCAAGCACTGTGGAGGCTCCATCAGTATCTGTGGTACCTCTACTGTATGACTGTTTCGTCTTAATACTTCGGCTTAGCTTAACAGTACTCTGAAGAGTCACTTCAGTTGTACTGTTGAATTTTTCATCTACAGATTTAGCGTAGTAGTTTTGAAAGGGTCATTCGAGCCGTGCAGTTTGCCTAATTGCTTTATCTAGAACTTCTATATATTTTATAATCTCCATAATTACCCATTATGTCTCGCTAGAGTATTTAAAAAGGTTCTGATTGCTAAAGCTCTTGTAAATTCAAAATCCTTGACAATAACTGAATGCTAATTCTCATAACGGTTTTTTTATTCTTTTCTCGTAACACTGTACAGTATAAAATGTACAATCATCATACCCATGAATATAGCACAGTAGTAGGTGTTGAATGCCTGTAGTACCTCTAAGCTCAACTTACCTATTCGTTATTAACAGTGCTGTCACAAATCTAAAGAAAATGCTCTTCTTGTTACGCAATACATAAATTTTACATATTAAGATAAACAGTAGAGAATTAAGCAGTATATATGCTTCAGTTGTGCTTGATGTGTTATAAAACTGTCGAATGCAGAAGAATTTACTGTGATTTGCGTTTGATAGAGTGTTTATGTGATCATCAGTACGTAATCTTGTAATTTAATAAAGAGATGTGTGATTCAAGCGAGTGCAAACCTAATGTTATTTCGATGTATTAATATTACGTAGCTTCAGATTGAGGCATTAAATAATGATAACAATATTAACACGTATTATAGTGAATGATCAACCATGCTGATATCTATCAGTTTTAATAGCACATGTTTAATCCGTTAGGCAATTAAGTCCACTTTCCGTGTAACAAGTTCTGTGAATGTTCGAGATTTTACTCTCAGATCAGCGCGACCGGGAATCGAACGAAAGATAACCAGAGAAAGTAGAGTCTAAGTTTTAGTAGAGTTTCCGTTGCTTTTTAGTTGTCCTCTTTAGTCGGCGCTCACGATACAGGCTTGCACAGTCTCGATCCAACGCGGGTACTTGCTTATCTGTGTATCATCGTTTAAAGAGAGAGAGAGAACAAGAAATAAAGGACACAAACGTTCGCATTTAATGCCAGAAAAATGCAAAAATAATAACAGATTTTGCAGTATTTAGAACATACGACAGCTTACAACATAATTATTCATATATAAATTCACAACATGTACAGCAATTCTTACGAAATAATGTTCGTAGCGTACAATGCACACAGGCCTGGAAAAACAGCTAATTCAACGGGCAATGCCCTTATGCAACTGGAATTAGTTTTTATCTTTTGCTGTTACCGAGAAAACTTACCGAAACTGCACGAGGATAGACTAAAGAATAAAGACTAAGCAACAATGACTAACTTTTCAGTTAACACTTTCTCGCAATATTTGTGATTTACTTGTTAACTGACTTCAAAACGCCTAAATTACACAGACTTTGAGAGTAAGCCAATAATAACTCGCTGCAATTAATTTATTTTCTGTGTGTTCTTGTTTCCCTCGATTCGAAAAGGTGCGAACATTAAATTTTATGCCTGAAAAAAGTTAATTCCAATCTTGCGTGTACAATTGTACATCTATACTAATAAAAATTCCAGAATTAGATATTAAAACGAAATTATCACAAAAACATCATAGTACATTCCTTTCATTTGCAGCAATTAATTGCTTTGGGAGTACTTAAATTTTGCAAAATCAAATCACACCCACACGTATAAATTTTCATTACGGTGGCCACTACTTAAATATCGTAAGCAATACGACTGATTGAACAGACCTAGTGTAGATACTAGTGCTTATGAAATTGTAAAACGGTAATATGCATTTACAATATAACTTAAAATTCATAAAAATTAATTTAAATTCATTTATCACTTATCCTCACAAATGCTTACTCCCGACAGTAAAGTCTTTATAAGCTTACGCTTACAAACTAGGCAAATAAAATATACAGTATATATTTATTTAGTAGGCAAACAGGTGACATTAAAGTAAAACGAAAGGAAATCCATTAACTTACTTTTTGACTAATTCGAGTCACTAGAGGAAAATAACATAATGCAATATAGAAAATATTAAACTCGTTAGGCTTGTACTGTTTGACTTTAGCATTTTAACAGAAAACGATGTTAACAGTTAACAAGAACAGTTAATAAATTAAATTCAACTAAAGTCCGACTTCATCACTGATGCCCTGTCAGTGACGGGTCAAGTCTAAATTAACAGCACTGGAAGGCAATAATAGTGTGAAAACCGCCCAACATCAGCGGCAATGAAGTTACTTAAGGTCATACATAGAATAGCAACAAGCTTTAAGCTACGCACAATAGCAAATCAAATCGTGTTAATCGACCTTTTTATCACCTAAAACTGATACAACAGACGTACATATCGCAATACTGAAATGAAAGTATGATTAAAAGCAATGTAAGTCCATGATCCAAATTACTAAAAGAATCTGTTCTACGGCGCAATCTTTCAGAGATCGCAAGCTAAATTATGATAATGCCTGCATAATGGTAGAGTGGCGCTTGTTATACTTATTGTACGTCTTTCCATTCTCATCATTATCATACTTATCGTTTTTATTAAAACACTGAACGGCTGGTAGCAATTAAATCGTATTGTGAACAGCAAACGTTAACGGGAGTTTTCAAAACGAAGATAAATTTATCACAGTAGAGATGGATCAACATTATGACCGGAAAAATAACATAAAGCCATATGGCGATAGATTTTAGTAACACCATTGTGTGAAAAAAACAGTATCATAGTTGTGATATAGACAAAAGCATTAAAATTATTGTTATAGATAACAGTATCATCATCGTGTTATAGATAACAGTATCATTATTGTTGTGTTATAGATAACAAAATCATTATTGTGATATAGATAACAGTATCATCATTGTGTTATCCATAACAGTATCATCATTGTGTTATAGATAACAGTATCATCATTATTTTATAGAAAACAGTATCATCGTTGTGTTATAGGTAACAGTATCATCATTGTGTTATAGGTAACAGTATCATCATTATTTTATAGAAAACAAAATTACAACTGTGTTATAATAACAGTATCATCATTATAATGTGACGACGGCAACATTATTTGAGCATCTTGGACAGTAACATCTTTGGTAAGCTAGAACAACAGTTTTATTACTAGTTATTCGCTGGTTTCACAGTTTGCTAGGAACCACAGTAGTGCTGGATTGGAGTTGAGGAAAACCTCCATCAAAGGCCGCCTCCAGTACATCCTCCAACCGTGACGCAAGAATAAATGTCATCTCGTTCTGAAATAATACGTATATTTAAATTATGTAAATTTAATCTGAAAATTAAAAACTATTTCATAAATGAAAAAGTCACAAAATGCAAGCTCACATTTACTAGTTAAGTTTATCTAAACAGACTTGTGTTACTGCAAAAGCAAACTATCTAAATACAAATTAAATATAAAAAATAACTCTCTTAAATCTCAATTAAAAACTAAGCATTGCAAATTTACAAGGTTAAATAAATATAAGTTAAAAATAGATAATTCTTTCATTAGTTGAGGATATATTTAAAATATTAAATACAATGCTAAATCGAACAGCCACCTATAAAATCAATTAAAATCGAGAAAATACCAGTATTTTTGTTGGTATTTCCTGTAGATCTTTCTCGTTACGCTTTGGCAGTATAACACGTGATATGCCGGCTCTGTGAGCGGCAAGCACTTTCTCTTTTATGCCTCCAACCTGTAGGAAAACAACTCTAACCATGAATATAAGTATACTTGTGTCATTAGTCAATAGACAAATAGATATAATACTCATTTAGTTGAACTTATGTTCTCTCTCTCAATCTTAGTGGACTGCCTATAATTTAACGCCTCCACTCTTCTTTGTCTTCCACTTTCCTTTTTATGTACATCTTTAAATCACCTAACATTCCCAATCTCGGCCTTCCTCTGTCTCTCTTTTCTTCCATTCTTTCTGCTATGACCTCTTTTAACAGACTTTACCCATTAGGATGTGTCCTAGAGAGAGAAAGAAAGAGAGAGAGAGAGAGAGAGAGAGAGAGAGAGAGAGACTGAAAGAGACACAGAGACAGAGAGAGAGACAGAGAAGAGAGAGACATAAAGAGAGAGATACACACACAGACAGAGAGAAAGAGACAGAGAGAGATACACACAGGCAGCACAAGACCACGCAGGGTGACCTCTCCCGTCAGAGCCGTGTCTGACCTCACACATCGACCCGTGAACAGCGACACGAGCACTGAGACGACGGTCACACCAGCTGATGGACCGTCCTTGCTGATAGCACCGGCTGGAAAGTGTATGTGGACATCCGTGTTCTCCAGCAAATCTCCTCCTTGTGACGATATGCCCAGCTACGTATCAATCAATTAATCAACTGATCTAGCAGTCAGTCCACGAATCAACTTAACAATCAATTAGTTAATGAATAAGTAAACAGCTCAATCAAACAATCAATCAATCGAACATTCAATTAATTAAAAAACTATCAAATAATTGATACATAAATTTTTATTAATAACTTTTATTTTTATTATTAAATTATTTAATTAGTTACTCTATTTCCATTTCTGTGTGAGTGATGGCTTATCTGATTGGTGAAGTGGCGGATAGGTTACCTGATTATAGTCAATATGCATCATCACCGTCAACCTTTGAATCACAGTATGAAATACTCAATCAATCGATCATTCTATCAATCTAAAAATCCAAATCTGATAAAGGAAGAGAGAGAAATAATGAAAAACTAATACACAGGTAACTTAAACAAGGAAACTCTGTAGCACAGCAGTGTGCAATAATGCGTCTGTCATAAGTGTATGCTAAAGGAAACTACCAAATTATCACACCTTTTGTACAGAGCAGGGTGGTGGTCGAGTATACAACGCTATTACACGATCCGCACGAGGAAATGGATTCCTAAGCCACCGGACTGTCACCAATTTACGTCCCTGACATGGCCTTATGGCGAGGAACCGAACGTTAAATTCTTATTGATTGATATTGAAGATTTAAGAGAAAAGAATTTGTGGTACGGACGTTAAAAATTATACCTTTTCTTTTTACAAACCTGAGCAGCGTTGCTGCGCAACCAGTTAAGTGCCAGACTGGCCGACTCCTTCATCACATCACCCAGCTGTCCAGTCAGCGTTAGCTTACCCTCTCCACTCATCTGCGTGGCTTCCACGTAGAGAATCTCTCCTCCCAGAGCTGTCCACGCTAGGCCAATAGCCACTCCAGGCTGTGAGAGGCGCTCTCTTAACTCACTCTCGAACATCGGCGGCTGCACGCATATAAACGTGATGTTACAAAACTGTAGTTGAAAATATAATCTATGGATATCAGAATATATAAGAGTAATCATAGGTAGTATCATAAATATATACATAAATCAATCAATTATAGGAATAAGTTGAATTTAAATTAATCTACCAACTTCTGAATATATATCAATGCAATATAGATCAAATTTAAATATTAAAATTAAATTTTGCTTAAAACTTTGAGCACATAAAATGCTGATTAATAACTAAAAGAAATAATTAATTAATATAATTAGGCACATGATTAAGTTTCAGCTTATATACCCACACGAAAGATATATTATATAACTGAAGATAACTAACCTCTACTGTACTGTATCCTAGTATATATAACTGAAGATAGCTAACCCCTGGTATATCCTAGTATATATAACTGAAGATAGCTAACCCCTGGTATATCCTAGTATATATAACTGAAGATAGCTAACCCCTGGTATATCCTAGTATATATAACTGAAGATAGCTAACCCCTGGTATATCCTAGTATATATAACTGAAGATAGCTAACCCCTGGTATATCCTAGTATATATAACTGAAGATAGCTAACCCCTGGTATATCCTAGTATATATAACTGAAGATAGCTAACCTCTAGTATATCCTAGTATATATAACTGAAGATAGCTAACCCCTGGTATATCCTAGTATATACAACTGAAGACAACTAACCCCTGGTATATCCTAGTATATACAACTGAAGATAGTTAACCCCTAGTATCTCCTAGAATACAGTACTGAAGATAACTAACCCCTAGTATATCCTCGACAGCCAGCTGATCAATAACTATGGGCAATTCAGGAGGAAAGGAAATGGCACTGGGGTTGTTGACATCAACTGTCTCACTCTCTGTCACACTAGCTATATCATTCTTTGTCTTCGTCTCACCACTCGTCTGCCTGGACAGGTCAGTCGATGATGATATCAAGGACTGTTTATGTGAGTGTTGGGCTACCCGCACGGCCACGGCTCTGCACAACGCTCCAATACGTCGCTCCAGAGTGCGCACTCCTGCTTCACGAGTGTAGCTCGATACTACAACATCAAATCCTCTTATACATCTCTGTACATCATCATCATCATCATCTTCATCGTTGTCAACATCATCTCTTGAATCCAATTAACATCTCTGTACGTCCGTACAAAAATATAATAGCCTCAGAGTCCTCACTAATAAACTTCTGCGATAACGCAATAAAGGGCAATGTATGGGTGAATAAAAAATCTAAAAAGATAATGTTAACGTCAGTGTCCTTACTCGAAAGCGATGTCAGTGACGGGGGAGCCCAAGATTTGAACCCCGTACATACTGATCCGCGGTCGAATACCTTACCGACATCGTCATTGGCTCCAGCCACATATAATCGTAGAGATTTGTCAAATAATCTTAAGCTTAAATAATAGTAGAGCTGAAGATTAGAGCCAGTGAGTGGTCAACAGTTAATTAAGGCTAAATGCATAGTTCATGATTTTAACCAACATGAACAGCAGCAAGTAAAAGACTTAGCCTTGATTTTGAATTTAGAATAGCGATCAACAGGAATGAAATTAAAGCGACTTACTGAGTAGTTTGATAGAATCCTCGGGTATGTCGATATGCTCGGCTGTCAGTCCATGCTCTTTGAGCTGCTTGGGCACAAGATGTTCAAGAGCTATGTGTAGTTTCTCCTCTTGCACGTATCCGGGCACCTGGATGATCTCCATGCGATCCAGCAGTGGAGCGGGCACCGTGGACAGGCTGTTAGCTGTCGCTATGAACAGCACCTGGGACAGGTCAAAGGGTACGTTGAGATAACTGAAGAGAGCTAGAGTCAAGGCTTGATTGAGTACTGAGCTATAAATTAGGCATAGTGAGTTACGATTTGTGAATAAAATATTTCATTGACTATTGCTATATCAGAAAGGGCATTCGGTTGGTGAGCGCCTATGCTCCAGAAATTGCTATAAAAACTTCAACGAATGGATCAGTTTATTCGTATCCCGACCCTGGTTAAACTGAGATTTAAGGGAAGATGATGCTAATGATGATGATTGCTAGGTTAAAAGCATAATAGGTTAAGATTTAGCTAAAAGAGAATTAGTCACTACTACAAACATAGCAAACGGGTCAATATTCAAAGTCCTTTATTCCTTACAACACAACAGCAAACGAATGAACAGAGATAAATGATTAAACGGATAATATATGCTGATTATGCGAAAAATAGGAATGAATGGAAAAAAATTCTATTTCTGCAGATAACATTGACAAACCATCACAAAAACTCCAAATTCACAGAAAAAGACATCCAGACAATAATGCATAAGAATGTGGCCTGTACCCGGATTAACGCTCACGATTTTAAACTACAGTACATGAAGCGATTCTTGCTATGTATTTCAATACGACCGAGCTGTCGCAAGGATAAGATGACCCATTAAACAAATGAATGTATTTTAAATTGACACACTTTCAAAAAATGTTTATTAAATCATTACGTTAGGCAAAGATTACATTAAAGGCCAAGTTTAACGCCAGTTTCCTTCTCGAATAGCATGCCAGTGACGGGGTGAGCACTGTTATTTTTTAACCCTGCACCTACTGATCCGTTGTCGAGTTATGTAACTATTGCTATCATGCAGCTCTATGTATATGGCAAATACTCCACAGTAACTTCTATGAATTAGAAGTCAAAGGCTTTAAAGGCTTTAAAAAGGATACTGATCAACGAATGTGTTATTCTGCTCCGGATCAAGAACTTCAAGAAGAGCAGCGGCAGGATCTCCGTGCACCCCGCGACTCTAAACAGTTACATCAACACAAGAATTACAGTAACTCACAAGAGTTACGCAAACTCTAGCACATAATGTTCATGTCAAATCTAAACATGTATGCGTCCCAATCAGTAGTATCTAGCAAAATAGCAAAAGAATTATCACATTAATCACAAAAATGTTAATGAGAAATACTTGTCAGTGATGCTATATCTAATGCCTTTTTATGTCAATGTCATTTCAAATATTCTGTAGGTTCATCTTGAGAAAAATTACAAACAGAAAAATTGATGGGACACCCATTAGAAGCCAGAATGTGTCCCACGTAGATATTACATTTTGCAGAAGTCTTTGTTACAGAACTGTCAATGGAGTGTGTCACAGGGCATGAGAGCATAACGGAAACGTTTTCACCGGCCATGTCATTTTCATTGCACGCGAAAGAAAGAGATAGGGTCAATACCTAGTAACTTATTCATTGAAATTGAAAACATGTATAAAATTATTATACGTCGGTGTTAGAAGCATCGTAGGTTCAGAAAAACTAAATTTATGGTTAGTTTCCAGACCTGAAGGCATGTCAATGTTTAGCCTGAACTGAATATGAACTCAGTACCTACAGATCCACAGCCGGACGCTTACAGACTATGCCATTCGACAACTCAAGCATATAATACTTTCAGCATAGTTCAAATTGGATCAGAAAATATTATCTTGTAAAACATTTTCCTATTAAAAATTTTAGATAATGAAGTAGATAATAAATCCAGTCTGTATTTTTAAAGGAAGAGTTTATAAAGGCAGAGTTTAAAAAACTAACCAGTTTGTCTATTTCATCCAATAGGAAGACTGGATTCTTAGTACCCACTTGCTTCAGGCCATTAATAATACGCCCTGGCATTGAGCCAATGTATGTTCTTCTATGACCTCTGATATCTGATTGGTCACATACACCACCCAATGAAATCCTGCCAGCACAACATAGCCATAATATAGCACACGACTTCTCCATTGTTACAAGAATGTCTAACATGATCATAAACTAAACATTACTAAGGCACAATTTGAAATTGTAAAATTTGTAATTTGTAATGCAAAATTTGTCATTACTCATTATTTAAAATATTAAAATGTTTTTATTACGTTAACTATTTAAATTACTCATTATTTTGCATGTGAAAAATTAGCATTCAAAGTTCAGTTAAACACTAAATGATATGCGCCGAGAAATCATGCAAACTTATATTTTGAAGGCTTCTAAACGTTAATTTTAATACATTTGCAATAATAATTAGAAATAATTACTACTAATTTATCTGAAGTACATGAATGCTAATTTTCGCCTCTAAAACCAAATATCCGCAAACTCTAGGAAGAGCCCAAAGATGGATTAGATATACCATCTATCTAAAAACTGGAATATTTTTAATTGACATCACAGCCCTTTACAAAAATATTTAATAAATTGTTTCAATATATGCAAATGATTGTACTGTTTTGAATTGTTAATACTAGAAACAATTCAATTAGATTGCAAAACATTATGTGACTATGTCAATCCCCTAATAGAGACTTTTCCATGAATGAATACAACAAAAAGAAATAAATGAAATAGGTGAAATCGATTAAGGCATGACTGTATAAAACAACACGTAGAGAAAAACCCACCTGTGGAATTCCCGCCCCAGTGTACTAGCTATAGATCTCCCCACACTCGTCTTACCAACACCAGGTGGCCCCACGAAGCAGAGTATGGGACCCTTCAGACTGTTCTTTATTTGTCGCACTGCTAGATACTCTATCACCCTCTTCTTCAACTTATCCAAACCATAGTGATCACGATCCAAATCTTTTCTATAGGGTGCAAAAACATTAGGCTCATTTAAAGGCAATATAAAATTTATTTGAATCTTATTCAAGAGAAAAGTGCAAGTCTAAAAATCACATTAGATATACAGTAAGTTTATTATGTTTGTTAGTAGAAAAGAAAAATAAAAATTCTTTTGATATTGCATTACTCTCAGAAAGGTTGTATAAAATAACGAACTGAATAATAACATATTAATCTTTATATCCATACAATCTAATCAAGACGTATATATATATATATATATATATATATATATATATATATATATATATATATATATATATATATATATATATTATACACATACACACTTATGTACTAATAGTGAAGATCCTTTAATTACTTAATTAAACAAAGCAATAGAAGACAATGAATAAAATTTAAATTGAGTGAACAGAATTAGAAAATAATTAGCAGTATCTCTCTCTCTTAGTGCACTGTCTACTGGAAAATCATTAGACTATGGCAAAATTGACAAAGTTTAAATTGTAAATGGTTAGAGAACAAATCTTTTATAAAATAACAGAACATAACTGACCTAGCCTGCAGAATGTCCAGTTGATCCGTGGTGGACTTGTTCCACGGTAACTGAACCATTAGATCTAGATAGTTCCTACAACAAATAGTCACAAACTATATAACATTAGATCTAGATAGTTCCTACAATAAATAGTCACATTCTATATAACAACATTAAATCTAGATAGTTCCTACAACAAATAGTCATAAGCTATAAAACAACATTAAAGATAAATTCTCCAGCAGAAAGTCACAAACTGTACAACAATAAACTGATATCGTAATAAGCTCCATACTGTCATAAAATCTTTATGCCATTTTTCAATCTTCACTATATCAGAACATTAAATACATATCCATAAAAACATATCATATAAAATCATGTTCGCGTCTCAGAAAGAGGAAATGGACTCCTATTTGTTTTTACTATGATATCAATAAAGTTATGTCAGCCTAAATAATGGACTGATACTGAACTCTCACGAATTTTCTAATATGCACTTGTGCATTAACGATTACTAGTAGCCATGGAGAGGAAAAGGAGGAGATAATGAAAACTACAAAAACATCAATTAAGAAAGGAAACTATGTAGCACATGCGGTATATCATGTGTGTAACTATACTGAATAAATTTCTTTTTAAAAAAGCAAGTATATGGACCTAAACGGAGAGCATTAAACAAAGTATGACATATATATTTGATATCCTAATAGAGTGAAGAACCAGACGTTAAACCTTCGTTACTGGATAGGATACTACACAAAATATCTGCTCTAACTATAACCTGATGATGGCGTGCTCGGGCATTTGCTGAGGCATCTTCTTTAAACGCTTCAGTTCTTTCATTGCAGCTTTGTGTGCCTCTGTGGGCATCTGAGACGCTCTAACAAACGATTTATTAAATCAATCAAACATTAAAACTGCCAATCAATCAGTACAGACCCTGCAAAGATTAAGAAATGAGAGACAGATGTGCAAATCTATACAGGCCTATGTGCCTAGGAGATACGAAATACTTATACATAAAAATGATTTACCTTATCATAAAAGATTAATATAATTCAAATAATTCGCATGAACCGTTGATATTGAAGTAGTTAATTTTAAATATTAACTTAAATAGACAAAAGCTTAAATAATATTAACAAAAAAGGAGTTGTTTGAAGACTAAAATTATAAAATTTATTACAGCGAAGTAAATGATTAAACGAATGAGTGTAGAAGAAGAAAGTTAAATATAGACATCAGAACAGCACAATACTGCGAAAATAATATCCAAGCTGCATATGGATTCTCAAGTAAAGTATAAAGTATTTACTGGTACGTCAAAAACATCTAAGACATAAAAACAGAAAAGCAAGGCAGTGAAATATTGCAGATTATAAAAAAGATTTTAAATTTATTAAAAGAAACATTAGTTAAGTAGAGAGTCTAAATGATGTGATTGGTAGAGATGTATCACATAGAACTGGTGTAATCGAATAATGTAGTACACCAAGATTTCCTGTATCTAGACTAGTAAAGGGCCAGAAATAAAGAACGTAACACCAGATGACTAACTTAATCTTTCGTTCAAACTCTGCGACTTCATCTCCGTCCTCTTCATCATCAACATCGTCGTTGTCATCGAATATTTCTCTTGATTTACGAGTGTCCAGAGATCTGATGGCAAACTTTCTGGAAGGTCTTGACGGAACCAACGAAGTACCTCCGCTATCCTTCTTGGCTTTCTGCAGAAGCTTTAGAGTCTGAAATATCAGGAATAACATTAATTACGAAAAACATTAATCACGAATAATAGTAATCAAGAATAACATTAATCATAAAAAGCAATCAAAATGAGCTGCTAAAGGCTAAATAAAGCTGGCATTAACTTTAGCATCATCTCTTGAAAGGATATCAGAGACGAGAGAGCCCAGAACATAACATTACACACAATGATAAGCAGTTAAAATCCTAACCTATGTTGCCATAGGCCCTCAGCGTTAAATAAATATATTTCCATGATTTTTTAACAGACTAAAATCCATTTTTCGATTTTAAGGAAACGATAGTGACAGAATCTGATAGCAGGTGCCTGTTTGAATGTCAGGTATGCTAACTACTAGACCACTGAACCATTCAGCACATTATGTAAGAAATTTACAAGCTAATAAAAACCTATAAGCATAGAAAATTTCAAAAATATAAGGTTAGACTGCCTAATAGGAGTTGCGAAAATTGGTTATGGTATCTAAATAGTCTTTCGTGGCAAATCCATTCTTACCCTACCAATCATTATGGGATTCTCTTGCCGCAAACTTACATTATTCTCAACAATAGGGTAATCAAAATCCTTTCAACTAGTTTTCTGGATTTAGCACCATATTTGGACCCTTTTTTGCTCATGGACTTGGATTTGATTAAACAGCGCTCAATGTTTTCATTAACGACAGAAGTAATCTAATTTTTATTATTAATAAATATTAAAGTTGACTGAAATAGAAACTCAATGCAAAATTAAAAACCCAATTCTTATGACAAGTAATACAAACTTCGATTTGACGGATAAGCAAAGGCAGACTTTTATTGAATCTATCCGCAATGTTGATGGCATCCAGAACTTCTATTTTCTCACTGAATGAAGCTTTAACGAGGGACGTGCATATATCGGGCAGGTGCTGAATTGGTACGTTATCTAACATTTTCTGCAATCAGCAAGCGTTTGACTTATTTCATAAATTAAAACAGAGCATTACAATTCACAGATATCATGCAACTATTGTTGCATCACTGCGTAATAGATTCAATACAAACAGTGTATTTTCAGAAACTTATGTTAGCGCTCTATTTGCTGAATTCAACAACATTTTGCATAGTTCTCAAATTCGAGAATAAATTTCAACTACAAATTTTAGTGAAAAAATGTCAAAATTTAGTGGCCATATTTGTAATGCAAAGTTTGGCAATAATCCAGTACAAAACTACTGAGCTATATTATATTGGCAAAAACAGAAGTTGAGAAAGGTAATGAAATACTACAGACATTTTCAACTAGTCAAAAGTTAAACTAGTCAACAGTTAAACTAGTCATCAGTTAAACTAGTCATCAGTTAAACTAGTCCGCAGTAAAACTAGCCTACAGTTAAACTAGCCTACAGTTAAACTAGCCTACAGTTAAACTAGTCAACTGTTTAACTAGTCAACAGTTCAACAGTTCAACTAGTCAACAGTTCAAACTAAAGTTGACATAAAACTCGATACCTGATAACGTAAAGAACAGACATAAAATTTCAAAAACCCTATTTAAAAATATAACAACCAGCCATATAGACAAAGAGAAGTATATGATACCTTAAGTTTAGCCACTAGAGGCACTGATATATCCAGCATGTCCACCAACATGGCTGCTTGTTCCCTGAAGTTTTCCACCAGAGCAGGGTGGTCAATGCCTATCTTCTCACAATCTGAAATTATAATTTATTTATTATATTGATCATCATCATCTTCATCCTCCCTTGAATCACAATTTAGCTAGGATCGGAGTATTAAACTTTTCCATTCATTATTTATTCAATTATGGTATGTAATTATTCTATGTTATTTATTAAACTGATATGAAAATAATATAACATAATTATTATCTTATTAATTAGTAAGAAGAGAGAACTAATGTCATTCTAAAGTCAGTTAAAAACGATTACAAATCAAACAAAAGATGAACACACTGTATAAACAGGGGGAGATTTCATTAGCATAGAGATCCTAGTCGATACTTCTAATTAAATTATTTATGGCCAGAGACAGATATACGACTGTATCCATTATTTTTCTATGAACAATGATTAAGGGCGTTAAACAGAATTTTAAAAATGTATATTTATCAATGACTTACTGTATATAGCTCATATACACATAAAACAAATTTGGATTAAAAATTCACACAATATAAGTTTTTATCCCATTTATGAAACAATAGTCTGCTGGAAATTTTGAAAACCATGACTAAAAATCCATGATTAAACATAACACTGCCCAGGTAAAATAAATTGCTGCCTACTTCTCTAACAAAATAAAACAAATTCCTAAAAGCTTTCTAACGAAGTCTGTACCTGACATTAAATATAGTTTCACAAAGTGATAATACATGTTATCAGACAGCCACTGTTCTATCCTCATATCTTTATCAAAACATCCCAAGCCAATAATGATACACACCTGTATCATCGCTGGATAGCTTATCAAGCTGAGTGACTTTAGCAATCACATAGGGCATCTCCTGCAGAAGATCATCGATCTTAAACCGGCACAGACCGGTTGCTAGTAGAGTGTAGGATGGCTTAGGCCAGTTTGTTCCGGTTATCTGAACAACAATGGCAGCCGTGCCAATGGAATGTAGAGAGGTCTGCTCTTCGCCCTGCCAATATAATATAATATAATTCAATAACAATATACCAACAAAACGACAGCCTCAGTACCAGAATTCTCATTGCAAACTCTCTTCTGTTGCTACAATTTATAATGCGCAAAACTGTTCTTGTCTATGATATAATACACGCCTGGGACAGAACGGTTGACATTATTGGCAAAAGGACCGCCGTGATATGGCACTGGTTATGAATTTATGGAATAAAGCATAAAACATAGAATTTATGACACTGGTACATAGAATTGAACTCTTAGTGGTACTAAGTGAACTCTGGTAAATGGAGAACTCTTAATGGTACTAAGTGAAAATAGAGAACTCTTAGTGGTACTAAGTGAACTCTGGTAAATAGAGAACTTTTAGTGGCACTAAGTGAACTGTGGTAAATAGAGAACTTTTAGTGGTACTAAGTGAACTCTGGTAAATAGAGAACTCTTAGTGGTACTAAGTGAAAATAGAGAACTCTTAGTGGTACTGAGTGAACTCTGGTAAATAGAGAACTCTTAGTGGCACTAAGTGAAGTGAACTGTGGTAGGGAATAGAGAACTAGAGAACTTTAGTGGTACTAAGTGAACTCTGGTAAATAGAGAACTCTTAGTGGTACTAAGTGAAAATAGAGAACTCTTAGTGGTACTGAGTGAACTCTGGTAAATAGAGAACTCTTAGTGGCACTAAGTGAACTCGGGTAAATAGAGAACTCTCAGTGGTACTGAGTGAACTCTGGTAAATAGGGAACTTTTAGTGGTACTAAGTGAACTGTGGTAAATAGAGAACTCTTAGTGGTACTAAGTGAACTCTGGTAAATAGAGAACTCTTAGTGGTACTAAGTGAACTGTGGTAAATAGAGAACTCTTAGTGGTACTAAACATACAACGCATTATACAATTCATATAGTGATGCACAACAACAACAACATACCTGTGTAGAACCAGGCTCCTGAGGCACAACATAGTAACATACCTGTGTAGAACCAGGCTCCTGAGGTACCACACCAATAACTGTACTGCTTAGAGTGTTCCTTCCAAGCAATCGACTTCTAACCATATTCATGCTAAAAAGATAAAATATTATAAATAGCAAACAATAGAAGCTATTCAGCTCAGATTGCACTGCTGGAAAGTTAACAAGTGTCCTAAATTGTGTACACGTTTTCCACTCCAATTAGTTTTCCATTTCACTAATTATCCAATAAGATATTTAATGATACCATTAGTCAGTCTATCTTTTAGCTGTCAATCGGATGGATTTTAGTAACCAAAAAATATTCTAACATAAATTCAGTCATAATTTTATTTATAGATAATTTGTCATTTTTAAATACTGTGTTCGTAGCTAAATTCAAATCGATGAGAAATGTACAGCAAAGTATGTGCAAAAGAGCACTTTCAACAATTTAAATAGCCACTGAATTTATTTTAAAATGTACGTAGACAAGATTGGATACTAGTAAAAAATTAGAATTAAATATATCTCTAGATATTAGCTTTAGAAGTAAAAAATCTTTGTCCACCACTTTATAACAAGATCTAAGTAAAAGCTAAATTTTTAAAATAAATTTTTAAAATGCAGTCCGAGATGTCAATGCAACAGAACACATACTTGCGCAGCGTGTGCACAGGAATGCGCATAGAAGATCCGGGAAGAAGAACATTGTCGCTGACAACGAGTAATGGGAGGCGGCGAGGAATCTGTATAGTATTAGAAGTCATCTCTGCTTCACTTAAAACTGAAACTACTTCCTCGGTCTTCAGTTCACTGGGTTTTCTAAATAAAAAAGTCGCAATTATCATGTGATCATAATCATATATGTATCATATCTATCATATATGATCATATACGATCATATATGTATCATATATATGATTATTATGTGATCATCTGTGATTTTCATTCAAAAATTGGATAGTAATAAGTGAGATAGTTACAAAGTGAAACAGTTACAAAGATACTAGCAATATTAAGTGTAACCACTAAATAATTATTTATTGAAATACTATTACAGAAGTGGCATAAAGGAAATGTTCCATTCCAAAAAGTCGTTTACATACAAGTGAGAAGAGAATATATATTCTGAATATAGAATATATACATTCTGCTGTCCACCACTGGTTAAACTTAAATAAATTCATTTACATTAATATCATGCAACTAATGATTTAAAAAATATTTGTAACTAATACAATAGCTATATACTTAAATTTTATTCTGAAGTTTAAATCAAGAATCGATCCTTTTTTATTTAAGTGGTTTCACAGCTGAAAGATAACGAAGATTTCATAGTGTGGAGGAACAAGCCTTCATCAGGGCAACTATGTCTGGGTAAAATAGTGAAAGTGACGGCATCATCTTCAATGTTCTGTCTCTTTTTATACAAATCAAAGTTGATCCTATTGATTTATACTCTAGAAACTTAAAAATTGAAACCCTCATGATCTTAAAATCTAAATTTTGTATAACACAAAATTGTCCTTGTCAGTATTTTTACATACAAAAGTATATAAGAGATATGAATGTATATAAACAAACTGTTTACAATGAATGAAATTTTGGCTTATCTAGTTGGTGCAACTCCTGAGAGCTAATCTATTCCAAATACCCTAGATCATTAGATGAAAAACTTCTAGATTTTGATATACAAGCTAACCAGTAAGTTCACTTATAACAGAGACCTGCACTTATAAAGTAATTAATGAATCAAACCGAGGTATTAGTGAGACTACAGAGTTGATCTTTTCTTTTATGATCCTACATAATTTCTGAACGCCAAGTAAAGTCCAAATCAGTGATACCATAACGAGTTTGCTTGCAGCTTATTACTACATGGAAGTGTCTAGAACATTAATGATAAATAGGACCAGTAGACTATTGTTCTACGAGCTACACTAAAGATGAGAGCCAGAGGGCCTTGCCCTCGCATTCTATAGAGTTTTTGTTATTGTACGTAATCCAAACAAAAATTTAATGCTTACGTCTGTACCAAGGTCTCCTTCCCTTTAGCATCATATTAAAACCTTGAAATTTTTAACCTACTTTCCAGATACAAATCATTTAAATCAAGCTCTCCTACTTTTAAAAAAGTTTAAGAGCACTACAGAACAAAAAGAATCTAGAATATAATTACGTTATCAAGTGATTGTTCAAGAGGTACCTAGAGATCGATAATCGATATTTAATCCAGAAAGATGTTAGGCAAAAATTCAGTGTACTGGTTTCTGACACCATCAAAGTTCAACATAATGTAAACATAAACAATGTAGAGCCAAAGCGTTGCCGTTTTGAGGAGAAAATTGAACGAGTTTTCAGTTTTCACACCCGTTGTTCAAAGCTTATCTGTGCCATATTATTGATTACTTTTTTATATAACGTTCACAGTTTTCACACATAATTACGCTAGTTCTTTGGTCATATAGGCCTAATTTGTGCTTGATCTTTCTCAGTTGATATTTCTCAATATTTTAAAATTATTTTACCTTTGAGTATGATCATAGTTTTTTTAATTTTTTAATTTTATTCCATATAGTTACACACATGACATACCGCATGTGTTTACAATATTGCCTTTCTTAAGTTTCTGTTTTTATAGTTTTCGTTATTTCCTCCATTCCTTTCCATGGTTATTAGTAATCGTTGCCTTGTTTGTTGGCGCTCCAATAGCAGCCGGCGCGGATTTAAGAATAACCTCCAAACCCTGGGGATTGTTTACTTTCAAAGCTGTCTACACGCGGTCTTCCAAAGTGGTCGCCCACAATTTATTAACCGCGTACAGCGTGGCTTTACTTATCAACAACTTATTTACCAATCAACTGACGCGCAGCTTAACTGAGTGCGCTATTAAAATAAAAAATATATAATCACATATGATCATTTCACTTCAATTCGTGCTTAAACTTTAAATCAAATTTAACCATACCAAAAAAAACTATTTTAAAAGTTAGGTTAAGCTATGTTAGGCTACTGCATGGATATTTAAACCTCTTAATGCGTTAGTTAGATTAATACTTATTATTTGCAGTAATTACTCTAGTGAAATTGTTGGCCTACCTTAGCGCTAATTAAGCTAATATCTTTTTCCAGCCTGCTGCACCGTACATCTGCAATTCTTTTTCATCTACTCTTCAAAAGTTGCTTTGAGTGTTGTTATAAGGACTTAAGGCCTATCTTTTCCATATGTCAATCTTCTATTAAGTTTCCACCAGCACGTAGGGCTTCTTTTCTCGAATTCTCTATATCATTTGACTGCTTTCCTGGATTTTGGCCCGTTTTTCGCTGTTCGTCTTGTATTGGCTCAATAGCGTTAATTCAATCTTTGGCTAACATTGACGAGAATGCATGGGATAGTCTATTGAACTCCAATTAGTTTGCTGCCATAATTGTTGTTGAAAACTGCGCTGAAAAACGTTTTTTTTGAAGCCAGAATTAGTGTTTGATGCTGTAATGGACGTTAACTCTATACATGGGCTTTTAGTCATCGGAAGTTATGCTGTACTTGTTGTCATGGCAATTTGAAGTTTATGTTTTGATAATTTTAAAATACACTTTTAAAATAGGTTTTTTGGTATGGTTAAATTTGATTTAAAGTTTAAGCACGAATTGAAGTGAAATGATCATATGTGATTATATATTTTTTATTTAATGCCACAAGAGAACTTTCTTAATGACCATTAAGCAGTTTAGTCAATTTTCCATGTTACCAGTCTAGTTAAGTCCTTTGATTTTCAAGATTATACTCTGATTAGCTCTACCGGGAATGAATGAATGAATTATTATCTCTGTTATGGTTATTTATTAAAATAAGACCAATAAGAATCGTATAAGATTATATTACATTTTATTAGGTTGATTTATAGTTGTCTTTTGGCATAGACTTTGGACTGATTATCTGGATTTTGGAATTTGCACCGTTTTGGACCTTCTTTTTGCTCGCCGGTTTGATTTTGTCTCAATAGTGCTCGATGTTGTCATTGACGACAGTAGCACTCTAATTGTTATTATTATTATTATTATTATAGACCAACATAAGCTATTTACATGTACTTAGTTTTCTGGGTGTGGCAAGTTAAAGTGATGTTTTACTTTAACTTTTGATTTGGAATTTGTCTCAAATTTAAGTGTCAGGGCCTTATAATGCACTCGACTGAACAGCTGTATGCGGTAATTATGAGTCAAATGTGAACATGAACTAAGAGCAAATGAAATGGTATGCGAACCTGAAGTGTAATTGAGAAGAACTTTTCAGAACATTACAATTAAGTCTTAATTTGTTTATAAAATTACTTGTTTGTAAAGTTACTAGAATTAAATATAATATATAAAATATAGAGCCATTGAATATGAAGCCATTTTATTTGCGTGATAGACAATTATTCACTGTTATAACATTTTTATATCAAAATGCTATTTAATCCGATTAAGCATGTTTACAACTTATTGTTTTGTTATTTTAGCTTCAAGAATAAATTTGCCATTATTTATCCAGTATTCTATACGTTATATTTGAGTAATATCATTAGCTAATATATCATATTTTTATTTGTCACTAGATATAATTCTAAATCTTCAATTCAAGAATGGAAGAAGGTAAATTTTAAACTGTATATTTGATTGATTTATCATGTTCAAACTATAGATCTAGATTATATAACATTTAAAATATTAGATATGTACAAGATTGAAAAGCTTGTGTACATATCTAATATTTCCAATTTATATAGACAAATGACTGCCATTAAAAGCTAGCACATTTTTTCATTAAAAACTAGCTAAATTTAAAATGCTTAACTCTGATATTTGATCAGGTATTTAATCAAATATCTGAGTTTGGCATTTTAAATGGTTAAGTTTTAATGGAAAAAATATAACATAACATAACATTTACAGAGTCAGGAAGCAGTTATATGCTTGTTTAAGACTCATCAGGCTCTTAACTAAAACCAATTAATATTAATCAAATCATACAGACTTGATGCCAACATGTCAAATTTATACATAGCAAATTTATACACATGTCATAGCCTATGTATAACACTGAACATGCAATTAGCATCTAATTTACATGTTCTTATGTTTATCATATTTATTTTTAAAGGCATTCACTGATTCTGCTTCCACAACTTTGCTTAGCAAACTATTCCAAGCATTTTTAACTCTCTGACTAAAGAAAAATTTCCTTAAATCTAGTCTACTTCTAAATTTACTAAGTTTATAAATATGTCCCCTTGTGTTTCTGTTGTTTGATAAATTAAACCAAACACTATGGTTAACTTTGCTGAGGCCTTTGAGTATCTTAAAAACTTTTATTAAATCTCGTCTAGTTCTTTTCACACTTAAAGAGGTTAATCCTACGAATTTTGATCTATTCTCATAACTAAGTTTTTGACAGTCAAATACCAGCTTTGTTGCTCTGGCTTGTACCTTTTCTAATTTATCAATATCTTTCTTAAGATATGGGCACCAAGTCTGAACTATTCAAGTTTGGGCCGTACAAGAGCCTTATATAGCCTTACCACAATATCTTTATTTCTACATGCAATTGTTCTTTTAAACATTCTTAATACACAATTAGCACTATTTACAACTTTATTACAATTTTCACTAAATTTAAAAGAGCTATCCACAAAGACTCCTAAATCCCTCTCACTGTTTGTGGATTTTAGTTTAATATTGTTCAATGTATACTCAATTTCTAAATTATTATTCCCTATATGCATAACTCTACATTTCTCAGCATTGAACTCCATTAGCCAATCCCTAGACCAGTTCTGTAATATTTTTATATCATACTTTAAAATCTCAGCATCTTCAATGTTGTTTACTATCTTTGCTACTTTAGAATCATCTGCAAATTTACTAAATTTAGATACAATATCTAAAAAATATGCTAGCTTTTTAATGTCAGTCTTTGTCTATATAAATTGAAGATAATTTTAAGACAAAGCAAATGTTTCTTTAAAAATTGTCTCATAATATTTAATACTCACTGCAACACAGACATCAAATGATACGACATAAATGAGACTTCAAATACGGGTATATGACTGTATGTCTATGTTAAAGTACTGTAATTTTATGACTGCCACTTAAACATTCTAGGCTTGCTTTCTGCATTGTTGAATTAAAATAAATTGTGGGTCTAATTATTGTAAGTTTTAATATAAATATTTCTACATGTATATTGGATTGTATTGCTTGCCTATTTTAGCTTAATCAGCAACATAGTCTTTTCTTCATATATATATATATATATATATATATATATATATATATATATATATATATATATATAGATAGATAGATAGATAGATAGATAGATAGATAGATGGATAAAATGATGTTTATTTCTGCTAAGACAACAAATGTGTGTGTATATGCAACACAATATGCATTAAGACAATATATATATATATATATATTATATATATATATATATATATGTATGTATTATATATATACACATCTATATATATATATATATTGTAGTTATGTGTATAAATTTACATATATATTGTATACATATATATATATATATATATATATATATATATATATATATATATATGTGTATATTTATACATATATATTATATATATTAATAAATATATATCTATATGTATTATGTATATATATATAATATATATATATATATATATATATATATATATATATGTGTGTGTGTGTGTGTGTGTGTGTGTGTGTGTGTGTGTGTGTGTGTGTGTGTGTGTATATATATAATTTTCTGTGTAATATTGTGTGTAATTCAAATTTGCATTTATTACAGAAAAGAAGAGCAATGTAGCATTTGGGACTACAACACAGAGAGTTAACTTTCCATTTGATGTCGGCAGATCAAGGTTTGGAAATCAGATGAATCCCATCACAGGTGTGCCAGATGTGGGACCTGGAAAATATAATAATGATGAGGTATTGCTGTGCAAAAGAGTGTAATAAATAAATCCAAGTTTTAAACATGTTTGATTATTAATAGAGTATATCACTCAGAAGTCATCTCTCTATTTTATAAAAATTGCATACAGTAAAAGAAACTATTTAATTACTACATTGCTCTTAAAGTGTTAAATATTCTGTATATAGTTTTTCATAATTACAGTGATATACAACAAAATAAATTTGCTATAAGTAATCCAGATTTTGTTTTACAATTACTATATTATTTTGAGTTTACTGACTTTCAATGGATTCAAGAAGGCTTGTATATATATATATATATATATATATATATATATATATATATATATATATATATATTTATATTTATTTATTTAAGCCTGCCGATGGGCTTAAAAATAAACAATTAGATCCTATGAATAATTGACAAAAGGTTTGCATGCACTATTGCTGCAGACAGCAGTCTCAGATTATACAACTTCTTCAGTTGACCTCTTGTATCCTTCCTTCTATCTTTTAGTAAGTTATTGTAAACAATCATTTGGTGCAGTATGTAGTCAGTGTATGCTCTTTTTTCTAATCCTAGTATGAGTAAGTTTCGACATTAAATTTCTTGACAAGATAAATATAATATTTTTGCATTTATTTGATTGGCTTCAATCTGCTGACTATTTGCTTAACTAAAGAGTTTGTATGTGTGCAGATGACCAGCATGATACATATTCTAGCCAGCAGACCTGTCAGCACTAAAGGCTACTCATTCGCTGCTAGAAATGGGCCGCGCATTCGTAAGGACTTGGTGGTGGGTGGCCTATTAGTATATTAAACCTGTGATGTGTAAAATGTATTTTACATTAAAATATATTTTACATTTAGAAAAATATTATTGAAATTTATTTAGCAGTGCTATAATTATAATATTTTTACCACTTAGTGTTTCTCAATGCTATATCAATGCTACTTAAGTCTCTCTCAAACTTTATCTATGCTACTTAGTCTCTCTCAATGCTATATCTATGCTGCTTAGCGTCTCAATGCTATATCTATGCTACTTAGTCTCTCAATGCTATATCTATGCTACTTAGTCTTTCTCAATGCTATATCTATGCTACTTGTCTTTCTCAATGCTATATCTATGCTACTTAGTCTTTCTCAATGCTATATCTATGCTACTTAGTCTCTCTCAATGCTATATCTATGCCACTTAGTTTCTCAATGCTATATCTATGCCACTGAGTCTCTTTGCTATAGTATATAACTAGTCACCCGTGTGCATTCGTTGCAGATCGACACCCCAGGCCCGGGAGCGTACGAGCCTGACGGGAGAGAGCCGGTGGTGCCCGCCTACAAACCCTTCAGTGCCGCCTCTGAGAGAGGCACGGCATCCTCTAGGCTGGGCAGTGGTGGCAACCCCGGGTATCCACTTTATGTCACCATCTATTCGAATAGAACCAAGCTTAATGTGGAATAGAACCAAGCTTAATGTGGAATGAAATCAAGCTTAACATGGACTAAAACCTAGTCTAACTTGTGTTCTCAAATTATTTACTGTGTATTTTTTTAGTGTTAGCGTGACCTGGCTAAGATTTCGTTACTGTGACTATGATAGAAGAGGCAAGGTTTCAATGATACAATTAATTAATAATTATGGATGTTCAATTGTTCACGATGCATAAGCAGTTCAGCCAAGTCATGAAATTTTGCGAAATTGAAAAGAGAAAATCTCCTCACTCTTTTCCAATGATGAATTAAAACAAGTTCAAGTTTAGAGCCTCATCTCACTACTGTGATAGCACTGGTATTACTTCTACGCTGTATGTTACATGGCCAAAACAGCACAAACCCCTTTGCTTAGTATCAATTATTGTATTGTTATCTGTTTATCTTACTACATGCACGTTCCTATTGTTTGTATAATCTGTGCTGTGATGGACAAATAAACGAACGATACTGAACGGAATTATAAAAAATCCTACAAGTTAATCCATCTGTTACCAAGTGAACGTCGTTGATTATTCTTGAGCTCATAGTTAGATCGTTCCTAGGCTCAGTTCAGATAGAATTGCTTTGTAATCATTTGATGCAAGTTGAACAGTGCTATCAGCTCTGCTGTATGAAGAAATAAGTTATAGAAATAATTATAGAGGCGAGGCTCGTTACATTGCCCAAATGGAAGTGTATGCTGGATGGAAAGATTTACAGCAGATTATTAGTAGATTTGAATGAATGGATTTTTGTGTCTATTATTGCACCTATTGATCTACAGTCAGACATTCATCATCATCATCGTCATCACCATCATCATCATCTTCATCATCATCATCATCATCATCACCGCCACCACCATCACCACCACCACTGTCATCATCACCACCACCACCCTTGTATAATGTTGTAGCAATTTCTAGAGCCTAGGCTCTCACCAACCGAATGCCCTTCTGACGTTGGTTTTGATTTTTTGTGCTCTTTTGTGACACGTGCAGTCTACAGTAACCTGGTCTATTCTTCTGCAGCCCGACACAACACGGGTTCAAGTCAGACATTAAATATAAGTCGTTAAATTTAAGTCAGACATTAAATTTTAATTATCGTTTAAAATCCTGATGTTAGGTATTAGAAGACGATAGTTTTAAAAAGTTCAAAAAACTAAATCCAAGGGTAACGTCTGTTTCCTTGTTTGACAGTATATCAGTGTAGGGCCGAGCTTTGAATTTGAATCCTGCACCTACTACTTCGTAATCAAACACATATCCGATGAAGCTACTGACTCGTATCAACAACAACTGTTGTTGTTGTTGTTGCTCGCAGACCAGGAACGTACAACCCGATGAGATCAGGCGGATGTCGTCACGTGCAGTACGCGCAGTCGTTCGGTGGAGCTCCTACCAACCTCCCCTGTGTGTCCCAGTGGAGCACCGTCCCCAGCAACACTGACAAGGTCTAGTATCGATCTGTGGTTAAATTTATTTATTTATTGCCTCATTTGGATATAAAGTCTATTCTTATCCCAACCCTGATTAAAACTGGGATTTAAGGGAAGATGATGACGATGACTTATTGCTTTATTTCAGGCGATATAACCCATACATGAATTGTGCACATACAACAATGCAACAAAAATCAGAAAAGCAAGAAATTGGGAGAATGCAGGTGAAATTCGTTCCCGTTGCTCTCATTTTTCTGAGGTGCGTTCCCCTGGTATGGGCCTATATTAGGCACTAAGAGATCTGTAAATACATTACATGGAGGCCCGAAATATTTTGACCGTTCCCCTAGCTCTGACTTTATTCCCACTTTAACCACCGGTATCGATTACAGTCGATTTATATTCGGCCATTGTTCTGTATATAGTTCTTAGAAATCATTTTTTAGATTTGGTTAGTTTTCGCATAGAGTAAGGTTTTTAATTTTACGGAGATATATCGTTTCTAAATAAGAGATGTATTGTTTAAAATTTTAAAATATATTTTCAGTTAGTTCTCTGCATAATTTTAAATGACTTTGACAACTACTAGTGGCTCTAAGTTCTGTATTTATTTCTCTACGTATTACTTCAATATTTCTGCATTTAGATATAGATGATCTTCACAACATTTCTGCATTTAATTTTCTTAGTGTTTCATGAACACTTCTGCATTAAGTTATCCAAGTTATCTACAACATTTCTGCACTAAGTTATCTACATGATAACTATAATATTTCTACACAGGTTTTTTTCTGGCTGGAGCCAGTGGCGAAGTCGGTAAGATACTCGACCGCGGATCAGTATGTGCGGAGTTCAAACCCTGGGCTCGCCCGTCACTGACATCGCTTTCGAGTGAGAAAACTGGCGTTAACCTTAGCTTTACCAGCTTTACAAGTTATCCACATGATATTTACAATATTTCTACATTAAATTATAATTATCCACCTGATATCTACAACATTTCTGCACTAAGTTATCCACTTGATGTCTACAACATTTCTGCATGTAGTACTATGCTGCACATGATATGTTTCAGCTACCGACCACAAGGGACGAAAAGAGATATCTCAGAAGACTGGCTTATCTCAAACTACATTACTGAAAACACTGCGCTTCATTACTGCAGTGTAATTCACTCAACAGGATTGTCTATATTTAGAACTAATTCTGATGCTCGTTTACTTCTGCTTGTTTGTTGCTTCTATTGCCTGTTGGCCTGTGTGTGTGTGTGTGAGTGTGTGCATATATGTGTGTGTTTGCGTGTGTGAGTGTGTGCACATGTGTATGTGTGTGTGTGTGTGTATGAGCGTATGTGTAGGCCGGTATGATAACGTTTATTTCCGCCAAAAATGTAGTCAACAATAATTGCTATATTAAAAGATAGGTTTACATAACTGAATCATAATTATTTCAATCAATAAATGAATAAACATTTAACGTTCAATTCATGGTCATAAGACAATGTCAGGGACATATTCAGAGAAGCTTGGCATATTTTTAAACTAAAGTGTAAATTGTATATTATGTAAGCAGTGATTGATTGAACGATGAACTTAGATATACGCATAGGACTCATCTAATGTTTTAGATGATAAAACTAAAACATTAAATGAATCCTAGGAAACACAATACATTAATGTATCTGTCGTAAACTGCACGGTGCGATTACAACCGATTCATTGTCTAACCGGATTTAACACGCGTTACTCGAATATAATTCACTACAGTAAAAGTTACTTCACATCAGAAAAATGTAGAGAATATAAAATGATTCAACGCATGATTAAATTTCTCTATTTATTACGCGATCAATGCACGTTGTTATCTACATAGAAATTCATTGTAGAAAAGGCAATAAAAATAGAGACATGTTGCTAACAAATAACGTATAAATAACAAAAAGCTCGACATTTAGCACAACAATCTAATATCAGAGGTTACATTGAGTTTCACCTATAACTGATTTAACACTGTGATCGACCTCTCTCTCTTTCTCTCTCTCTCTCTCTCTCTCTAGTATTCTGACAAGTGGAAGGTTCAAGGTACATATTCCTACTCACGTGCTGCTTTTGATTTGTTGATAATGGAGGGCTCCATACAGAGCACTCCATCAACGAATAAATCCCTTAACAAAAAACTGACCCTTATTTTCACCTTAATGTAGCCTGTAGCTTGGGAATAAAATGGTTTCTGAGGAGGTTTACTGTTGCATTCCTCAGTTCTTGCTCAGTTGCCTCTTACAACACGTGTAGTTTACAGTTGCTCTATTCTTGAGTGTCCCTGACACAATACGGGAACGACCTCAATATTACGCAAATTATAATAATACAAAAACGAGTCATATCAACTGCATAGGTAAACCTTCGTTACAAGCTTCGCAACATTCATTGCTCCGATAAATACACGTAACTAAGTTCTACCATTAAAAATAACTAAACTAAGTTCTAGCATTAAATAACTTAACAAAACAATTATATAATTAGCCATTAGAAGAGCATTAGACTAATCTATTGTTCTAAACCTCTACAACTAAAACAAAACAAATAGCTTATACATGTAGATATACATGTATATGTGCTAGACCTTTACACACAGTACAATAGTTCTTATGGCACATAGTGACATCGAAATAGTCTAATCAATATCTTACTAGCAATGCTATTACACTCAACACTATCATTCGGTATAAGCTTAAATATTGCGAGACGCTTCAGATATATACGAGGTATTTGGGACTAGAAATCGTTGCTACAAGGTATCACGACTAAAATTTTAATATAAAATACCGATGTCGATTTCAAGCACAGCAACTAAATTTTCTTTCAACAAATAAATTTAATTTAATACAACTATTTTTGCAAAAGTAATTATTTACAAAGACGAGACCAATTCGACTAGTCTTAGTCTCCAGAGATCAATGTTCTATCAACAAACAAATTCTAACAATAACACTACACCAACAGGCATTTCGTTATTCGGGCTTACCACTAAAACTAATTCTCCAGAAATTGAAAAACAGAATCTAAGAAGAACGGAAGAGATAATAGGAGAGTGATTGGCGATATGGTTTGGGGCAGAGAGAAGTGAGGTCTCTTCGTATCCAGGCCCCAATTAAACTGAGATCGAAGGGAAAGTTGATGATGATGATGCCCCTGAAACTAATTCTACACCAAACAGTGCATAATTGTTTAGTCCATACAGAGGTGATTGAAAGTTGTAATGAAATTGGGGGTAGGGATGGAATCTGTGGGAAACAATGTAAAACATAATAAAAATTAAAAATTTAAAGTGGAAATTTTGGTCACAACCCTTTGTCCTTTGTTTTCAATGGAAGGAGTTTCTAAGGCGTTGAAGTCATACAGGCATGCGTGCTGTAGTGTCCTTATAAATTCAGTATAATAGAATTTCCTTAGCTCATACTTTCAACAAAATGACAACTTGCTTAAGAACTAACTAATTACATGTACATGTACGACATAATAAGGAAACATTAATACAATATTTACGAAGAGCTGAAGATAAGTTAAGACTAATGGACCCCAAGACCTCAGGACTTTAAAGAAAGCCATGAATAAAATAAATATAAATTATTTTTAAGCGACCATTTCTATAACAGTGTCATGGCCAGTGACCGGTCTACGAGGTTGCTTTACAGGTTCCTGGAACTGTTTTTAAATTATTTCTTGATTAATCATGTCCATGATGTGAATGGAGCCCATTGGCAGCAAGCTCCGATACATGATTAACCTTCCAAGGGACACAGGGAATATCAATATGTTGATAACTTACCTGGGCTTTGAACCCCAGGTAACTTTCTTCCGAGGCGAACACTCTAACCGTTACGCCATATCCGTTTCTCCAATCCAAATATCTTATAACAAATATTTAGCAGTTACAGATCAATCAGATGCTGATGAGGACAATGGAACAGGCACCATTATTGGTCAAATTTGTGTATTAAGATAGTCAACCAAACATCAGATTTACGTTAAACAATCCACTCTACAAGAGAAATAACCTTCAGCGAATTTAAGCCTATTAAATTTCAATGTCATGGTACTGACGCAACGAATGCAACAATTAAAGTTTCTTGCAAACAAACTGAGACTTTTGACATAAACATATAAAAATTAAATACACAGTCCTGCCTAAATGTTCATAATGTTAAAATAAGTCAGTATCAAGTCATATGACTACTACTTATAAGCACAAGAGTACAGCAAAGAGTGTATATACAATGCAAAAAAAATAATGGACATGTACTTATATAGCTACATACTACACAGAAATGTACATCAATGATTAAATAAAATGTATGATAATAATAGAATGTAAAACTCTATGTACTGTCTAATAAAAAAATAATATTAAAGGTTTAACGTCAGTTTCTTCATGTAAGGATGATGATAGGTACCTCCGCGCAAGTACACATGCGGACTACTACAGGTATATAGAGTCCCTCTTTTTAGTATTCTGCTACAGCTGGTAGGTCTATGGTTCATATCAATGCTCAACGGCTGCCTATAAACTCCATATTTTCTTAGTTGACCAACTGGCTGGAGCCAGTGGCGAAGTCGGTAAGATACTCGACCGCGGATCAGTATGTGCGGGGTTCAAATCCCGGGCTCTCCCGTCACTGACATCGCTTTTGAGTATGGAAACTGACGTTAACCTTAATTTCAGCTTTTTTAAATAAGTTGATCCCATCACAAAGGCTTAGCCTTTTTCACACACTGAGGTTGTCCTTAGCTTGATCAAATATGACTATATGACTTACTAGGAGATTAGAAGGAGATGCATTCCTCACTTATTACTTAGTCGTCCTGTACGACTGGTGCAGTACAGGTTTGTCTATTCTTTAGTTGACCGGACACAAAAGGCGGATACTCTATCCGTCTTTATATTACATACACGTATATATGTAGCCTATATGTAATGCCCATAGAATAGCTGAGTTAGTAGCACATGTGTCAGGAAGCCAAGGGTTAGAAGCTTAAGTTGAAAGTGTCTGACAATATCCTTGCGATACAGAAATGGACGTTAAATTCCATTTTATAGATGTCATTTTTGAGTTTATAACAGATTTAAATTATAGTAGATAGAAAATGAATACTCAGTTCATCAGTGATAGTGGACAAAAACATTAAAACATTTGCGCATAGCAAATAAAAAAACACTTATTAACGGCAATCACCACTTTCTGTTTTGCACTCAAGAAATTAAGAAATTATTGATCTAAAGAGCCAATTTTGACATTTTACTTAAAAATAAGGGGATTAATAATAATCATAAACAATATTATATTAACAATCGTTATCCCTTGAATCCATGTTTAGTTAGGGTCAGGAATAGCAAATATTATACAATTATTATTTTTTACATGTTGGTTTCACAGGTGAGCTAAGCAGATAAAGATCTCCAGAATATACAGAATACAAGAATACAGTAATATATCTATCGGTTTAAACAATTGCCAGTAAAAGTGACAGATATCATCACGAATTGTTATTTTACCATAGCTATAATGCGTTTTATCATTAAGCTACTATATTTCCGATTGCAGATATAATGCCTTTACAACAAGTCTCCGCAAGGCAATCTGATGACTCAGCCGTGAAGTAGAATGCTTTACATCATAATCCTAACATTTATACTCAACTAAGAATTCTAGTGATAATTTCAAAACAGCGTTCTAAATTTTCTAATCCAATGCTAGGGTTAAGTATACAAACGTTTTGATTGGCTACAGTACTTTAAATACGCGAAATTATATTAATGACAATTACAAGTAACATCGCAGTAAGTGTAATGAAATTGCACAAGAAAAATAGATAAAGGAAGAATCCACAGATTATACTGTTTAGGGGTTAAGAAGCTGTTTACTCAAAAAATGGAGAGTAGCTCCCACACTTGCACCCGCGGTATTTAACACTTATTAAATGTGTTTAACACTTATAAACTGGCTGGAGTCAATGTTGATGTCGATAAGATATTAGACCACGAATCAGTATGTGCGGGGTTCAAATCCTGGGCTCGCCCGTCACTGACATCCCTTTCGAGTGACGAAACTGACGTCAACATTAGCTTTACTAGCTTTTTTTTTATGAATGTTAACAGATAGGCATTAGGCAGCAGGAATCAAGCAATGCAGTCCCTGAGGGTTGACTATACGAGCTAGATAGTGGCAGAAGAAACTGTACACATGATGATGCTGATGTGAGTGAGTGAGATAGAGAGAGAGGGAGAGAGTGAGAGAGATGGCGCCGTGCACACGTGTAGATCACCTAACAGAAGCGTTTAGACGACTGTTTCTATATCGACGGGAGTTGGTTATATTCAGTCCAGCACTTCCTGTTCACAAAACACATACAGTTAAATGGCGGAAGACTGGTGCATAGGCTTGAGAACCTGTGAAGCTTCCAATACATCCAGGCATCAAGAGCACAGATTAGGATATTCTACAAATTAGAGATTCTTACAAATTACAGATTATTCTACAGATTACAAATTCTAATGGACTCTAATTATAGTCCATTAGATAAATTCTAATATTTAAATCCGTACGGTAGTAAATATTATTACCTTCGATTCATCATAACTATTTAAGTTTAGAGTACTTACACATTGTTTAGTTGTACTTAAGATATAACTATTTGAATTCAGAGTACATACATGTAGTTTACTTGTACTTAAGATATAACTATTTAAGTTCAGAGTACTTACACTTACTTACTTGTACTTATGACATAACTATTTAAATTCAGAGTGCTAACATATAGTTTATTTGTACTTAAGACATAACTATTTAAGTTCAGAGTACTTAGGCCTACATGTAGTTTATTTGTACTTAGATATAACTATCTAGTACACATTACTTAGTTTACTGGTACTTAAGACATTCAACATCCACGAACCTTCAAAAGAACGGTAAACGCCAGCATTCCTGTGATATTGAGATACTGAAAAGATAAAATGAATCGGAATATTAAACATAATTATTTATAATACAGGCATACCGTCAATTGTATTCAAAAGCAATCAAATAATACTACAACACTCTCCAGGAATCCTACCTCGTGCCTAGAAAAAGGCATCAATTACGGCCAATGTATGGCTTATCGAACAATAAATTAAGGTAAAAGGTCATTTCCATCACAAAGTCGCGTTTCATTAAACAAGCAATATTATCATCAACTTGATGCTAATTTTAGGTTGTATTACTCAACATCTACTAGTATCTAATCCAATTCTTAAGTCCCACTATTCAGCATTTATATTAACCATAGAGTAAAGATAGGCAAGAGAAAGTATTGCACAACAATTTCGATGCAGCACGGCCATTATGCAGGACCAACGGAACCGTAGCAGCCAACATTATTGGTAGTTTACTGTGCGATGAGTAGAAATGTTAATCATAAATATTTCATGAATAAATATATTCAACAACAAAATGTCTGCACTTGCCTACTGATGAACGTCGCACAGAGGTTTGAGGCACGGTTACGTAACTAGTACGTTTGTTAAATGATGTGTCGCTCTGTAAAATAAAACACTTCGATAAGTGACTAGATTTCTAATAATTAATAATAATATTATAATATTATATAATAATATTAATATAATAATTATATAATAATAATAATAATATTACTAAGAATAATAAAAAAAAATAATTGTCATAATCCGTTAAGACCATGAAAATATGTATCTGAACTAATTAACGTGTATCTAACCCAACATCATTTCAGAACAACAAAATCATGGACAAATACTAATAACCTTACTAAAATGCTACTAATAGTAAAGCAGTTGTGTCCATCTATTCAAGGATGAAGAACAATGTCACAGAGAGATAACCCTACAGCATAAATAGATTGAAATTAAATTACGCAACTGAATTGAAAATTATATAATTACAATTTTATAAACTAAAGATATACCTTGATGCATTCTATTAGCCTAATATTAAACCCTAAATCACCACAAGCTCATTCGAGAAAAGCGATTTGCAAAACCATTTACTTGAAAGAAAAATGAGATCTTAAGTAATACTGGTTCATATCATAAAAGAAAATCACGATAGAAATTTGCAAGAACGCTTGGAAACGACGCACTTGAAGTACACAACACATAAAAGTAAAATTATCAACCTATCAAAACAGTTGTACTTATTTCTTAAGTGTCTACACAGCTAAACATAAGAATTGAAAATAAAACATTAAAAACATCTCAAAGAAAAAAGATCACCATTTTAGATTACTTTATTCTACTCATATCAATCAATCAGTCAATCAATAAGAATTTAACGCCCAATTCCTCGCTAAAAAGCAATTTCAGGGACGGCTCAAGCAGACGTTGCATCAACGGATGCATATCATATAACTACTAAAACCTGTTAGAGGTAATTTTAAAGCATAATTATCAAGCTGACGGGTTAACGCTGAAAGACTATAATGAAAATTAAATGTAAAGGAGACAATACGACTAATATTCATTCAGAATATATCGTAATTCTTTTAATACAGTAAAATATGAAATAGCAAAGCCTATAGAAAAAGAATCACACCAGTGACACTATTGAATGGTTTTATAACGGTTCGCTTTGACCTTGCTCGTAATAAGTGTCACAAATTATAAATATGTTTCCAAAGGCAGAAGTAAATAAACAAAGACCAAATACACAAAATTTACATGAAATTGTATACCCCTTATCTCCGTTTATAAAGGAGTACTAAAATGCCATATTTTGCCGAATACAATTAAAACATTAAATAGAGTGACGCTATAAATAAAATAGCATCTGCGAATGCCCATTAAGAACGTGAACTAGACAGGGTGGTCTTACCCGATAGGACTGCATGGTTCCGGGCCTGTGCTGCTGAGGAAGACCAAGACTACTGTTGATCAGAGAGACTGAAGAAATCTTCTCTTGTTCGCGCAGCGGCGTGAGACGAGAAGGATCTCGCTCATACAGTGTGCTGTTAGATCTAATGGATAGTCTTCTAGCAGCCTGTTACAGTAGCACACAATAGCGTCTAGTATATAATATACAGTGTGCTGTTTTATCGACCTCTTAGATTTATGGAGAGTCTTCTGCAAGTCCGTAGCAAATAATTATCCATATAATAAAAAGTGAGCTTATTGTAGTCTTTATTTTAAACATGCAATTAACAATTAAATAGTTCTTTGATCATAATTAAATGGCTCTTTGAACATAATTATTTAGTCCATTTACCTCTCAGAACTAGAATTATGTTTATTTTGACAACAATTACGTGACAACAGATATTATAGATATCATTGATGTGCATTTTGACAGCACTCCAAATGCATACACCAAACACACATGAAATCATCAAAGATGATCCATCTAACTGAGTTAACTTAGTAGCGGTCAAACAATTTAAGCATTACATAAACCAGAGAACAGAAGATATGGAGTATATAATAGCAGTATATGTACCGTTGCAGGAAGCTGGTTTCTAATTTCTTACGTTATGAAGAGCTATTAGGACTAATTTAAAACAAATTATACAAAAAAGAAAGAATGTAAGAAGATATTAAAGGATCACAAATGAAAGTTTTCAGCAAGTGTTGAAATGGAAATGAGCTACTCCAGAAGAGTTCAGTAAAACCCTCTGTTGTTTTGTATGAGATAACTCGTTCACACAATGAAACAGAAATATCAGCAACCACAATTTTTCCTTGAATAACGGTAATATCTTGGACAAGAAAATATGAAGACGCGTTTATTTCCTAAAGATTTTCAAAATTAGTCTGCTCTAAATTATGAGCAGATGAATAAAATAACCTCATAGATCAACTGTGCAACTGTTGTACAATAGTACAACATAAGAGTACGAAGCAACATAAAAAGTAGCCAGATCAGAATAGCTGACAACTGAAAATAGATGTTACACAAATTTACAAAGATTTCGTCTTCATTAGCAAATAATTAATTCGACTCATGGAAATGCAAAAAGCGATGCTATTCTAATACATAGTCTCATATAGTCATGCTACATGCTAATTAAATAACACAAGCCATGCTAATTTTAAATATAAACCATACTGCCATGCTACACGCATATTAAATAGCAAAAATCATGCTAATTTTAAAATACAGATAATAGAGCCATTGTTAAATTCTAATTTGACAGTACAATGCATACAATAAGAAGGAAATATATTTTTGTATAAATGTAGGAAACTAATTTACTTTCTGCAGGTCTAGACATGCGATCTTTAATATCGTGCAGAAAGTAGATTGAGCGTTCTTATATTGAATTTGAATAGCCTTTGGTAAGTTACACAACGATATGTTAATTATTACAAGAACTACAACAGTATACACAAATATAGTTATATATCAGTGGACAAGAAAAAATAAATAAATGATATCGCATATATGTATACTTTACAAAACATCAAATTAGTTAGTCTAATTTTTACTCAATTAATTCTATTCTTCTTGCAACTAGTGACTATGTTTGGCAACAATTACAAATGTTGCGTTAATCTAGAGTCGAATTTGTAGTAATAAGATCAAACTACCACACTTATTGCAGAACTTTGGGTTCAATAAGTAACTATAATTAGAAAAAATTTATTAAATAATATTTAAAAATTAATTTTAAAGTTAATTCAAATGGTGCTCAGTAGAGTGATACATAAATTTCCACTACTTCCCACTAAAATATTATTATCAGTTAGAAAGATACCACAGCTGTTAATTTTCTGTTGTTATACCGTCATTAGAGAAATCGACAAAAGTCAGTAAAGAGTTATATAATTATTTAATTATTAAATAATAATTAAATGATTATAATGCACTGATCTGAGAGTAAAATCTCGGACATTCACTGGACTGGTTATAAGGAAAATGGTCTAAATTGCCTAACGGTTTAAACATGTGGTATTAAAAAGTGATAGATATCAACGTAGTTGATCATTTCACTATAATGCGTGATTTTTATTTTATTTAAAATAATTATAATCATTAATAACTGTTTCAAATTCGTATAAATATTCAATCTTTAATACCCTATACAGCTGTGACAATAATTGCTAGTATCCACTATTATTGCTATTCTGAAGTGATGCTATTTAAAACCGTTAAACCTATTAATCGCCGCATACTATTATTAAAGGGTCCAGTATATACAAGCGTTAGTAAACCAACCATTGTTAGAATATACCAACATTTACTATTTACGCTAACACTATTATACAATATACAGCATGATGACTATATATCTTTGGACTCGTTTTCAAATTTTAGAATTGGCCCTATTCTGGACCTTCCTTTTGCTCACTGGCTTGGATTTGTGTCAATGGTAATCAATGTTATCATAAACGACAGTAGCATTATCAGTATTATACTATTATTATTATAAAATTAGTATCAAAGTAGTTGTTAACCAACAACGCCTGACGATATTAAATACATTCACTTTACCAAAATTCCTTCATTTAAAATTTCCATCACACTACAGTTCTACGACATACTCGCTACAAAAATTTGGCCGTAGTTTTCCAAAAGAAATATTTATTTAAGCTTTAGCATTGTAACATGTAATAATATGTAAGCATAAAAGTAGACATATACATTACTACCAGTCATAACATTACGCAGACATTTTAAACAACCTACACGAAGATCTAGATTATTAACTATACAGTCCTAATCAAGGATGTACAAGCAATATGAAATTCACACAGCCACATGCCATATTAGTCGATTATATGCAGACCCATGAAACTTGCAAGACCATGCTAATAACTCCTGCTACTATTCATGCTTCACTTACCACGAAGATATAATTGAATGATGACAAGTTAGAAATTCGGTTAAGCCCATATCTTCTTCAAGAGTGCATCGTAGAATTGCATAGATGAATATTTATTGCATCTGAAGAACTTTCAATAAATCTGGTGAACTTTCAATGCACCTGATGAACTTCTAATGCACCTGATGAACTTTCAATAAACCCGATGATCTTCTAATGAACCTGATGAATTACAGTTGACCTGACGAACTGCACCTAACTCAATTATACAGATGGATAACCCTAGTGCATCGTTCGATATTTGTTCTTTATGATGTCCTTATGCGTTTACTATCCCAAAGCTTCCTTTTACAAGGCCATAAAACAGAAAACTCTTCACTCTATTATTACTTGGTGAATATCATGTTTGTTTCAGTAAACGTAATCGATAGGCTTTCTGTAGTTTCCAAGTATCAACTACCATTCAATTGATTCTTTCTGATAAAGTTAGAATTTAGTAATTTCTTGACGTTTTCATGAATTCTACAAAGGCACAACTAATCCAATGCCGCGTTTAGCAAATGTCATCGCAAGCTGCTCTTGAACTTGAACAAGCCTTCAAATATTATCTCCAGAGGCCTAAATTCTTAAAGAAGCTTACGTTTAGAACTTTTCATTGTAGGCTGGCGACAACGGAAGGCCCTCGATGCATCATCATCATCAACTTCATCATCATCATCTTCCGTTTAATCCCAGTTTAACTAGGGTCGGGACATGAATAGATCTTCTCCGCTCCTCTCCCCTCGATGTAATTAAAAGAAAGTCAGAGCAGAATCACTAGAGGTAGAGGCGATACATTTTCATTTGTTCGTTTGAAAATACTGCATATTGATCAAGCTGTTAACTTCATGCATAGCCGCACAAAATCTGCCCATATTGTCTGACTAGGAAGCCTTGGCTAAACGCGTTTAATTCTAGAGTCAAACAGTCCTCTCTTAGCGACTCTAATACAAGAAACAGTTCCTTCTATGTGATTTATGATTGTTATTGTCTCAAGTGGTTTCAGTTTAGTACAAGTCATTCTAGACATACTGTAATCGCTAACTACGCAATTCCTTCGCCGACATATTCTAATTGGATCAGGATCAATTTTGTCTCGATCGTTATCATATATTTTTCCGGCAGCAGTACTAGTATGAAATATAGGACTAGCAGATTTGAACATATCACTTCTCGACTTTTCAAGATGACTTCGTGATGGTTGCCTATCTGCTGCATAATAGTTATTAACATCACCAGAAGTGTTATTTGAAACATAGTTAAATATTGGAGTGCTTTGTCGAATACTAGACGCTAATGATTTATTGTTACTAAACCTTTCTTCAGCTTTAATAGGTTGACAGTGTCTAAAAAGGGAATGATTTAAAAAAGGGACTTCCCAGGAAGGGAGGCGCTCTTTATGAACAAATGGATTTTGTCTTTCGTCATTTCTATTTTGAGTCTTACTCATATTCAGAGCTTTTCCTTGCTCGAGAAAGACGGAATAATTATTCCTTCTACATTTTTCTGTTTCATCATGCAGAGATGACTGAATTCCAGTCTTTGTGCTTCTTTGATGTTCACTAAAGGAAGAAAAAGATAACTCCGCCGATGCTTCAGAATTCTTCATAGTATCTCCAAGAACTGGTTTAGTACTGCCAGATGATATAAAACCACTGTCTACAGAATTAACTGCATGTGTTGGATTAGATTCTTCTGAAAAAGGAATTACGCGAACGTTTTCTTTCTTCGAATGTCCTGCAATATTCTTAACATATGACCATTCTAAGTCTTTCATATGTATTTCATTGTTTGCAGTGTAGTTGTTACGTTTATTCAAAATCGATGTATTACTTCTTTCTGATATCTCATCCCTCCAGCATCCTCTACGTGCAGACAATCTTGATAACCCAGGAAAGTGATCTTCGTCCGCAGTATTAGTGTTTTCGCTTAATTTTGAAGACTGATAATTGCCTAAAATTTCATCATTATAAACCTCGGACGGAAACAATTCTGTTCTTTCTTGATACTTCACATCATTATGAAATGATTCAGAAAAATCTGATGTAATGCTGTCGTTCACCTCCTCCAATGTATCATTATCACAACTGTCGTTATCAGAAGCCAAAGCGTTCGAATTGCTGCTAAACGAACACTGAGCAGAGCAATTCCCAGAGAGCCCATTATTGGTGGTCCTAACATCAGAAGCAAATCTAGTTATCTCAGGATATAGATGACCGTGGTAGTCACTAATGACAGTTGTTGAGTTAAGTTTTCCAGCCCTTTTGAGGATCAGATAATCGACATAGTTATCTTCACTATCTGATCTAGATTGAAAGTTATCAAGAGAAACAGGAACACAATGGCGTCGAGAACCAAAAGTAGATTCTATGGGCGCATAGGAAGAACTAGAGGAATCAGAGTCAGTGTCACTCACTGACGTGGCACGAGGAAGAGGATTATCATGAGATAGAGAGGCAGAATATTGTGAAGTTTTATCATGACTAGAAGAGTAAATACCGCTAATAAATCTGTTGTCACCGTAAACTGATGAGATTGACTCTGACGCATTTATGGACTCACGAGACAAGCTGGTATAAGAAGAGGCTGTAGCAGAAGCTCCTGATGTAGTATCAGTAGCAACAACAGAATTAGTACCAGCAGCAGTTGTAGCACTAACTGCAGTAGTAGCACTAGTAACAGTAGCACCAGCAGTAGTAGCACCCTTAGAACCCGCAGTAGTTGCACCAGTAGCACCACCAGCAGTAGTAGCATCAGAAGTAGCACCACCAGCAGTATCATCACTAGTATTAGCACCACCAGTAGTAGCACCACCAGCAGTAGCACAACCAGCAGTAGCACCAGCAGCAGTAATAGCAGCAGATCCACCAGCAGTAGCACCAGCAGTAGTACCTTTGACAGCAGCAGCTCCAGCAGCGGAGACGGAATATTGACATGAACTCAGCACTGGTTTATCCACACCTCTTTGACGTTCTCTGCCTAAATTCTTCTCCTTGTACTGAACAACATCATTAACACTTATCTCAGCAAATCCATCCCTATCGACCTTCAGCGATGTCTTATCAAACCTATCATTCTGATAAGGATTCATGGAGTCATCGGGCCTATTCTCAGTTGTAGTATGTAGTGGAGATCGATAGTTCTTATGACGAGTCTGAAGGTTTGATAGAATGCCCTGTAGTCTTTTAATCATCAGCTCAGGTTTGCTGACTAGTCTCTGACAGCTAGCTATATCACAGGAGCTGCGTCGATCTCTTCCAACCACTTCAGCACCTCGAGGCGACTGACGACAGCTACGAGTAGTCGTATCTCTAGCGTTAGTCAACAGGTCACACTCTTCGTTGCTATCCACTTGTACAGCTGACTCATCTCTACATTTAGGAGCAGTCGTAAACACGAAATCGTTACCAAGGTTAAAGCTAACTTCTTTCTTACAGGTTCCTGTTATTTCTCTCAAGCGCCTGTAGGCAGCATCAGCAATTCTCGGCTCCTCAAGGAGATTCTCACTCGTGTATTCACAGTCGGATGTATCGTCCACGTTGCTCGGATACTGGATATCAGTCGGCTTCTTTAGAAGATGGGATAAAATAAATAAACATCATACTTAATCCACAGTAACTTAGCTAATAATTAGTCAAGCTTGAAGTCAGGAATACCGATTGTATACGATTAAATTATTAACGATAACAGCTACGTGTGACACGTTTAGACTACAAAATCTTCAAACAAAAAATATAAATTTTAGCGGATAATACTTTTACAATCGTAACTATATTATAAATCATACCATTAAACATAAATAAAATAGACAATATCAAATATTATATCAATAAATAGACTAAAACTTCAACAATAAAGACAACTTTATGATCAATTTAAGAAAATCTCTTCATCTCACTTTAATTTAGCATAAGTATTTCAAATTTTAAATAATTGTTCAGTATGTATGCAGTCTAAATATTCAAATAGTCTAATAATTCATATAATAATATGGAAAAAAGCTCAACTCAACAAGTCTCAGAAGAATGGGCTCAAAAAATTGCTAAAGCAACAGAATGTTAATTAAGAAAATATCAATTAAATGATCGAAAAAGTGTAAATTATAAAGAACAGGATACTCTTATCACACAGAATCCAATCTGCCAAAATTTTGCTTATGTCATTACAGCCGGCAATTACTGAGGGTATTTCTAGTCTTTTACATTATAAAAAGTAATTCGTTGTAGTACGCCTATAATGCATTGAAAGGTGTAATGCACAGTAATATCCTATTCATTGTAGGTCACTAATCACATATAGCAGTATATTCAGCAGGAATGGTGGGTGTTAACAAAAGCAATGATGCATAACTTTTACTCAATGCTTCAATATAATACATTGCATCTGCATTTGGTATCTTTTCAGTAGTATACTGGCGTACATTAATACACAAATACAATTAATACATTAATGAAATAGGCCTACAATTAATACATAAAAACTTGGCCGGTGGCGTAAAGTTCAGGATTAGGCTTCCATTTGCGGATTAACAGATTTACACTTCAAATCCTAGGTCCATCCATTACTAGGAACCTTACATGAGTTGAAACTGACGTTAAACCCGACAAGAACATTTTAACCCGCTCATAAACCCGCTCATCAATCGGCTCATCAACCCGCTCATAAACCCGCTCATCAACCCGCTCATAAACTTGTTCATTAATCGGCTCATCAACCCGCTTATCAACCCGCTCATCAACCCGCTCATCAACACGCTCATCAACCCGCTCATAAACCCGCTCATCAACCCACTCATCAACCCGCTCATCAACCGACTCATCAACCGACTCATCAACACGCTCATACACCTGCTCACAAACCCTCTCATACACCCTCTCATAAACCCGCTCATTAACACGAGAAGTCCACTCAGGAGCACTTTAGCACTCCATAGAACAGCCTGCCAGTAACATCAACTGACCATTCAACAAAACCATAAGAAAATCAACGTAATTTACCAGAAATAAATAAAAGAAAACAAACACAATATCTCGTGTACTCAATGGAAAAGATCCTTGTTTATCAATCAATGGTAACTTCCGACAACATCAGTGGATTTGGAAATGAACGTTAAACAGATGGTAATAGATCGAGACATAATAGATCGTTACCTCGAGACTTCTGTTGATGTTAACACTAGTGGATGGCTCAGAGATCTTACGTTGAGGTATTGGCGGGAGTATCCTAGGCGTGCGAGTAGACTCGAGACTCTGATTGGTAGATTGTCTGCTCAGCCTCAGACCATCAAAGTTCAAGTTCTTCAGCTTGATCTCCTGCATTCATCATTCAGAGTCACAATGTTTTACACATTTCAGTATAGGCAATATAATGGCTGGAGCCAGTGGCAAAGTCGGAAGATACTCGACCGCGGATCAGTATGTGCAGGGTTCATTCCCTGGGCTCGCCCGTCACTGATATCGCCTTCGAGTGAGGAAACTGACGTTAACCTTAGCTTACCAGCTTTACATTGATAGATAAATTGAAATGGGATCAGCCGGCGACAAGTCGTTAAGTTATTCGCCAAAGGTTTAGTAAGTGCCTGTTTCAGATCCACAACAGCTCGCTCCGTCATTGATATGCTTTTGAGAGAGGAAGCTGACGTTAAATTAAATATAAATCATATTGAATTGTATGGCTGGTGTCCGCAGAAAACGGAGAAAATAATTCTAAGACATTAGATTACGTTTGTGGCCTTACGTGAAAATAAAATACATGATTAGTTATTACCTGATATAGAACAGTTAAACAATTAATGATAATTAACTATAACAGTATTAGGATAGAGAATACTACAGAGAACAGTAAATATACCTGAGATACAGGCAGAATATCACTATGCTGTTGTTTGAGACGATTTAGCGAAATCCTAAATGCGGGAACATTTGAGTTAACGTTAGCGCTGATTGATGAAGGACTCTGATTGGCCAACCGCGTATCAACTTGATTGTTCCTGCAGTAGATTAAAATACAAACACCATAGCGGCATTCATACGAATATAATGAATACAAGGTCCACTATAGCCACGAGGATTTCTACTTTAACATTCAAATTAATATTTATTTCTAAAGCCAACTTCCTAATGTCAACAAAAGATAATAATAATACTGCGTAGTTCCGAACTCATATTTGAACTCCGCAGTCAGACATCAAACCAATGCAGTCAAAGATTACTAGAAATAAGATAAGAACAGACCCGCCGTTGTTCGATCTATCTCTTGATATCAGCCTCTTGCTGATAACAGAGAGCCCGAGATCTTCACTGACCGGCAGCTTTCTTTCTTTAGGTCTTTCCATACTCACAACAGACGGCTTCCTCTGAATCACAAAAACGATCATAACAACGCTATTTCGTGACAATATTGAGTGTTAAGTGGAGCTAATGTCAATACAATACAAGCAATACTCCTGTCGATAGTCGGTGCAAAGACAAAAAAGTACATTTGTCCCTTAATATACATAAATAATCTTATCTTAAACTAAAGTTGTCCAAAAAACAAAATTGAATTGTCAGACGTTAAATTCCGAATCTGGCCGGTGAAAACTCGAACCTGCCGTCTCGTACTCATAAGACTTAAGGTATAATAATAGTAATAATAAAGGTTTAGCGTCCGTTTCCTCATACAAGGACGATGTCAGGGACGTTAGTATTGCTAAGGTATAAGCAGATTTAAGGAAGAAAAAGAATGAACATCGAGGAAATGGCAAATAATGGAGTTTTCTGGAGGAAAACCATAGAGAAATCTTTGGCTGAAACAGCCCCAGGATGATCACACGACATGATATGTGCAGATTTAAGTACAACATGATGTACAGTTAACAAACCTTAATCAGTTCTCTCCTATCGGCTACAGCATGAGATGATTCGAGCTCAAAATCATCCACAGTCTCGAGTCGATAGAGCTGAGCCGCAGCGACCGCCACACGAGATACTGACCTCAGCCTGGGATCAGATAAGTCTAGACGTCTCTCGACTTCTGTGCATCGATAAACCAATAAATGAATAAATGAATGAATGAATGAATAATGAATGAATGAATGAACGCACGAATGAACGAGCGAATGAATGAATAAATAAATGAATGAATGAACGAACCAATAAACAAACAAATGAATGAACGAAAGAACGAACGAATGAATGGATGAATGAATGAATTACAAAATCAATGAATGAATCAATGAATTAATAAATGAATCGCTTAATCAATCAATCTGTCAGTCAGACATACATAAAATATCAGTCGTTTAATATGACATCAGTTTGAGACTTGTAGATCGGAAGTCAAGAACATGTCAGATAGGTTTAATAATAATAATAAAAACCTCCGACAAATTCTATAGCGGTGTCATGGCCGGTGTCCGGTCTTCAAGACTGCTTTACAGGTTCCTGACATGTTATTATTAATCCTATCCATAGTCAATCATATCTTTGCTATTGATTGTTATTGATAGTTAATTAACGATTCAGTATTTCAGTTATTTATTACAAACATGAACATACATAAAAATTAAAAAGCATAATAATATGAACATCAATAGGTATACCTACGTTCATATTTCACGTAAATTAACCAAGGTTATTAATTGAACCAGGGACAATTCACAAAAATATCTCACTCCAACAAATAACTCTTAACAATTACATATTACTTATTCCAGCTAAAACAGTGAATATCGTAAATACGTTAATCTTGGATAAAAACAATACGCTACAAACCAGGGTTTAAATTCTCGACAAACCGCTTCCATACAGGTGAGGATTTTTCAATAACCTGCAAAGTATGAGTAATGACAGGTCAACATCAATATAGTTAATTAATATAGCTAATTAACTAACTAATTAACATTGCTGATTGGTGCTTTCTTATATATTCTGCAATTGTAAAGAAAAGAACATTTTACTTTGGAGTTAACATCAACAACTTCAATTTATGATTTAAGCACACATTGTAGTAACTATCTCGTATTCCTATATTAATATATATCTCACATTTAGCAAGAAGGCAACATTTTTGTGAATCTTTATTTACTACAATTACCTTTTAGGAAACACTTAAAGGAATCACAATCTATAATACGGTGAGGTTATCGTAAACTGGGAATACATGTACATCATAAAAAAGTCCGACATAATCAATAAGGCCTATTAAAAAGCAAAAAAGCAGATAAAACTAATGTTAACGTCAGTTTCCTCTCTCGAAAACCATGCCAGTGGCGAGCGAGCCCAGGATTTGAACCCCGCACATACTGATCCGCGGTAGAATATCTTACCGACATCGCCACTGGGTCATGCCAGTGACGATGAATGATTTCTATTTGGAGTAATTTTTCCGAGGTCTTACTAAACATAGGAAATGATATTTAAAATCTTTAATACTGCTATTTTATCCATACTGTGTTGTTCAGATCCCGAGTTCAAAATTGAAAAAAATCAACATTTATTATTAAAAAGACACATAAACAAAAAATGCACATAAAGAACATAGACCAATAAGAAAGATACAAGACACATAAAAGACACAAAAAGACACAATAAACGTGTACATAATAATTCTCCTACAATCTAGAATGTTGTATTGCAGGTGTCGATGAAACTGATTATATGCTCACCCGCTTGAATATAGAATCAGCGATGACGTCAACGACACTATGACGTAACGATGAGCACGGCGTGACAGGAGGAAGACCTCGACTACTTCTGTACGCTGCCGTCCTTCTACCATCGTCGTCACTTCAAAATACACACACAAACACATACACATGCAGCAATAATGAGCTACAGCGGGAATTTCAAAGATGCTCCAGCTGGGAATCGAATATGTCTGTTCCATCGTCGTCGTCGTCGTCCTCATCATCATCATCATCATCATCATCATCATCATCATCATCATCGTCATCATCGTCATCATCATCATCATCATCATCATCACCATCATCATCATCATCATCATCTTCTTCTTCTTCCCTTCAATCCCAGTTTAACTAGGGTCGGGATACGAATAGACTGTCTCAAATCCTCTCTGTCCTACATCATATCATCAGTCAATCCCCTATTTGAAACTTTTCAATTTTTTTAAGCTTCTGCAGCAATTTCTGGAGCCTAGGCGTTCACCAACCGAACGCCCTACATAATGCCCATACATATACGCCCTAAATACATGCCCAACATAAGCGTACAATCATCATATTCGCAAAAAATGCATGACGACTTTTTATTATCTTATTACACAAAATAATCCAAGTGTCATCATAGCATCAGGTCCTTGACTGAAGAGGCTTTACCTCTAAAACATTACCTGAAAATATGTAAATATGTACAATTACATTTTTGTATAACAGCGTCATGCATAATTACAAAACTATGAAAATCTATATGGATTAATCACGAATCTTCAGCAGTGTGACGACGTATGACAACGATATATCACCAAGTGCTAGTATTATAGTTTTACATTTAATTACTTGCTTACTATACGAAAATATACTGGGGATCTTGTTCTATAAATAGTTTCAGCAAATCTCGCAAACTGATTGAATCATAGATGCAAAACTTTGGACATACAACACAAACACACACAGAAGCTTGACCACACAAACACAAGTACAAATAGAAAATATATAACTGCATGCACTACATAGTAATAACTAGAAAATTCTAATGTATAATAAATATTAAATAGTTTCAAGATCCAACACGTCTTGTTCACCGAATGATTCAGAAACAAAAATGCCATGAGGGTGCACGAACACACGCATACAAACGTACCCACGCACACACGCATACACACACAACTACAGCGTCACACATTCACCCGCACACACACACATGGACACACATATGTTTGGACATACTAACACATCTTGCTGATAGTCGATGGCGAATATTTCCTCAACGGAGCCGTTCTGTTCGTAGATCTCCTCTGCAGGCAGGCTGGAGGCAGAAGTCTCCCTGCTGCTCTCCAAGTCCTTGTCCGAGTCGAACACGTCCGGTATGGTGGGTGACACTATGCCACTAGGTGGAGGCCCTGGTGGAATCTTCTGTCCTGATACCCATAACCTATGATAACATTGAATATAATTAGATAATCAATATAACTAATAATAATTAAATATAATAATACACAATTATAAAATTAATAATATATAGTTATATAATTTAATATAATTAGAGATCACATGACTAGTTATTTAATGTTTAACCATTAATTCAATATAATTACGACAAATATAAATACAAATGTTAGTTTTTAACCTCATACAATAGGTGCCATATATGAGCTATAAATCATAAAGGATGACACTTCCAAACTAAATTAAAGTTTTCAACGTATATACTGCATGTGAGGGCTGCTAAAGACAGAAAAGAATGGAGGAATGTTGCCGCACTTTGTTCTCTTCAGAACGCAAGGAACTGATAATGATGTAAATGTGTAATAAATAATCAAAATAAAAATAAAAATAATAGTAATAGTAATAACAAACAGCAATAATCGTAATAACAATATTAAAGGGTTAACAACCATTTCCTCACTCAAAGGATGATGTCAGGGACGTCCCCACAGCACATATCACTACAGATCAATTCACCCAGACCAATCTGCAAAAGAAATTTACTGAAGAGAAGTAAGGTCCTAAAAAGAAAGCCGGTCTGGTGATCAAATATGGTCAGGATAAAAATAGTATGCCTACGATGGGAAAAGATAGGTCTTAAGTATGTCAGAGAAAGTTGAAGGAGAACAAGAGCGAAGATTTAGATAAGATTTAGATTTAAGTAATGAGTTACAGACAGTGGGTGCTGCATAGGAGAATGAAAGTCTAACCAATGATGTCAGAATATTTGAAACAGAAAGAAGGTCGACATCTGTGGAAATATATAGTGCAATAAATAGAATGTTAATGTCGATTCGGAATCATAGCCATAAACAGCAGTCATATTCCCAAATGGAATATCTGGATGGTACCTGGAAGGTTGTGATACTTGTCTGGCAGTAGAGAAGACTTGAGAGACAGGATCAGAGAGTCCCGTGTGCAGGACCTGGAAACCTTGATCCAGTGTAGGACACAGCTGCTGACCTAGCACTCTGTCAGTGTTATAACAAATACATTATTCGAATAACTAAAATATATCGTCGACTTTTTCAAATGTAGACAGATCTATGTGAATTGCAATTGCAATTCTATGCATATTGTAATTGTAATTCTGTGTGTATTAAAATTTCAATTAAGGTGTATTGTAATAGTAATTCGTACATAAAAGTATAACTCGTAATTCGTTTAAATTAGAATAAAATAAATAAAATAAATATATTCATAATACATTTTTTGCTAATCGTCTAGCCTATATCAATCATAAAAACTAAAGTATAAAATATATGAAAATATATTTAAATTTTAAATAATTAATTTCTATATGCTACACTAAAGTAGCATGGGTCACGCAGTGTCCAGCACGGCTGTGAAACGAGGAGGTTAGAAAAAGAGGATATTAAAAACCGGAAGATCTTGAAATAAGTCAATAAACAAAATATAGAAGATCAGATGGACTTAAAAAAATAACAACGAAGAAGAGACAGAGTTCATATTAGAAAGCAATTGAAAATGTGATGAGGAATAGAAAACAGTAGTTCGATTGGGTACGTTTTATTATATGAGGAAATGCTTTACAAAGAGAAGTAGCTGTGATAGGAATGGAGGAGAAGAAGATATATATCTTTCTCTCTCTCTCTCTCTCTCTATATATATATATATATATATATATATATAGAGAGAGAGAGAGAGAGAGAGAGAGAGAGAGAGAGAGAGAGATGAACCTGAGGTGAGGAAAATTCGACCTCCAGTCCTCGCATTCACGAGTCAAGTGCTTAGACCCCACGTCTACGCCCTCGTACAGAGCAGAGTCCATCTTGTCAAACAATTCCTTCGTCTCACGCGACGCTATCCTGTCAAAATCCTGCAATACGGCAAAGCAGATAAAACCAGTTTTAAACAGGATACTCTTTCCACGTACCTCTAGAAGAGACACTTGGATCTACACTTCTATTGCTCTTCGGTTCAAACCCAGATTTACCAAGCTATGATATTTCATCATCATCATCATCATCGTCCCTTGAATCCCAGTTTAACTAGGGTCGGGATATGAATATACTGTCTCTAATCCTCTCTGTCCTACATCAGTGAATTTATAATAAATTGGAGACTTTTCCATTCGTTAAAATTTTTGTAGCAGTTTCTGGAGCCTATGCGCTCACCAACCGAATGCCCTTTCTGACGTTGGTAGACAAGCTACGACATTTCATATGCCGGCTAAATCAGCGTTAATCCCAGCTGAGTCTCTAGTTTAAAGTATGTATAGACCGTCTCCAGCTCTCTAAGTGAAATGCCTAAGGACGCGTCCACGACGTACTAACTTTAAATTTCTCGTTTTTTCTTTCCAGATATATTAATTATTTATTAATACCTCATTTAACAAAACACAATAACTACTAAACTAACAAAGCTGGTAAAGCTAATGTTAACGTCAGTTTCCTCACTCGAAAGCGATGTCAGTGACGGGCGAACCCAGGATTTGAAACCCGCTCATACTGGTCCCCGGTCGAATATCTTACCGACATGTCGAAAACATCACTAGAAAACTATAAAAGTAAAACAAACTTGAAAAACTAGAAAACTGATACCATGTAAAACGACACTAAATAATTTATTTATAAATAGAAATTGAGTGTTTGATAAACTAAGGGTTAATTAGCTATTTTATGTTCTATTTGATTGACTGTATGACGGTATACTCACGTCTTCACTCATTGAGAACACACTGCTCATGTCAGTAAAAGCGCTGCCACCATATGATTTATTTGGATAGAATGGCAACACTGAGTCATCATCGTCTTCATCGTCAAGTGAGCTGCCAAGACGATAAACGTCATCATCATCAACACGTGACGTCACATCATCAACACGCGACGTCATAGCATTAACACACAACGTCATACCGTCAATACCTGACGTCAGGCTATCACATCGTGACGTCACATTATCCCGACACATGGAGTTTTCATCTGATTGTGATGAGGCAGCGCTAACAGGTCGATACATGACTCGATCTCGGTATGATCTCGTGCTGCCTGGTCGCCGCCCGGGCAGGCCCAGGCGTGCCTCGTCACTGTCCTGTTGCCGCCCAGGTAGGCCCAGGCGTGCCTCGACACTTTCCTGTTGCCGCCCAGGCAGGCCCAGGCGTGCCTCGACACTGTCCTGATGCTGCCCAGGCACCATCGAGCGTGACCCGGCACTGCCTGGTCGGGTCTCAGGCAGGCCTGAGCGCGACCCGGCACTGCCTGGTCTGTGCCTACGCAGGCCCCGTCGTGACCCTGCACTGTCCGGTCGAAGCTGCCTCGACAAGCCGGAGTACGAGATTGCGCTGATGGGTCGAAGTCGAGCCTCTTCGACCCCTGATAGGGTTGAATCCCTCCCTGAGAGATCGTCGTCTTGCCCGATAGATTCTTGATATGCTTCGTAACTACACAACAACAGTAGAAATAATACAGTTATCATCATCTTCCCTTTAATCCCACGTTGAATAGGGTCTAGATGCGAAAAGCTTTCACTTTTCCAATCATTTCAGAAAATTTTGAGCAGTTTCTGGAGCCTAGGCGCTCACCAACCGAATGCCCTTTCTGACGTTGGAGTAGAAATAATACAATAATAATATTAAGGTGATTCAAATCGTAAAAATGACAACAATAATGTAAAACACACTAGCTGATAGTCGTCAATCCGACACAGCACAAAATATTAACATATTTCTGCAAAACAAATTTTATACTGAAAATTCAACTTTGCTGAAATTTGTTGTCGCTTGATCCATATAATTACTCCTATACTCACTTTACTTTCTTCAGTTTCATATTTCTTGTCTCACAGTGCCTTAAGTGGAGAAGGTATTTAAAGCAGCATATTCTTCGTTTAAATATTTAATATCCAATATTCAAAATAACAATATCACACATTAATTACACACTATAATCCTGGCATCAGTGCAAAAATCTAAAGCTGCGTTATTTTTACTGAAAGCCATTTTTAAGGAGGAAAACTACATACATTTATAATAGATTTTCTCAAACACCCAAACACATTCTATCCGCATTTAAATCTTCAATCTTCCATATTGCTCGCTCAGAATGTACGATTGTAAATACATTTATTAATTAAAGATCTAAATTCCACGTTTACTGAGCGTATATTCCACATATTCCACCTATTGAGCTTCTTTTTATTATGCATTGTCCATTAGTGTACCTGCGTATTTTACTTGGATAAAGTGCAATTTTATCAATCTGCATATTTATATAATACTACGTAACTTTATCAAATTATCCGCTGTCATTAGTGGCCGACAATCTACAAAAACACTCGTCAAACTTCATAGAGTAGTACTAGGAAAGTTGCTAAGGAAGTTTAATGAGATTTTCAAGAGCTCTCGATAATGAAAAACATATCTTCAAAACAACAGACAAGAATAGTTGATTTCTTATTAGAACTCTTAAACTTTGAAATTCTAGATATTAATTGAAATTTGTAATCATTCTAGAAAGACAAATTTGAACGAATTCTCCGATTTTCAAAACAGTTATTACTCAGATTATAACGATAAATTAAAACTGATCCCGTTATAATTATTTGTTTCTCTAGTGTTCTACAAAACGGCAGGTCTATGCTACATCCAAGTATTTTTAATCATAATCTCCCACAAGAGCAATTATCAACAAATAGATCCCAGCTCAAGCGCTGCTCCCTATTCCAACACTAACGATGCCTTTAGTTTGACAAAATGTCTTCAGAGGTGGTTTCTCCATGTTTTCTCTGTTTCTGCACCATCGACTCATACGAGACGAAAAGCGTAACTTACAGATGCCCCATTCTTCAATGATACGGATGCAACAAGGGTAATTACGGCACCTTGGATTTTCCTCCCTAGAAGACGAGGAAGTACGAGAGCTATGCATCTGGCACGTGAAGCTCAACAGTCGATTAAATTCCGCACGAATTAGAGAAAAGTACTTCAAGTGATTCAAACACTCCCGTAGAGTGGCTACAGTATCACTTAGAGCATTGACTTGAATTTCTCAGCAGAACTAATTTTAAATTGTATATACATGTATAGGCTGAGTGATACGGCCCTAAGATATGGCATGAAGATTAATATAAAAAAGACCAATGTTACGAGAGTGTCCAATAATAAAGGTGAAGTTAATATCACAATAAATGGTACGAAATTGGAACAGGTAAGGAGATTCAAATATTTGGGTATACTATAACCGATGATGGGAAATGTGAGACGGAAATATGCAGTAGGATTGCACAAGCAAAAGCGGCCTTTGGTAGTAGAAAAGAACTATTAACAAAAAGTCTAAAGAAAGACACAAAGATAAAGATAGTGAAAACAAAACTTGGTTTGGACCACGCTATTGTATGGATGTGAAACATGGACCTTAAGGAAGGAAGATATTAGGAAACTGGAGGCATTGGAAATGTGGATTTGGAGAAGAATGGAGAGGATTAGCTGGACGCAAAAGGTTACAAATGAGGAAGTCCTGGAGAGAGTTGGCACAGATAGACAGTTGATAAATGTATTAAGAAATAGGAAGAAGAGATGGATAGGACACATTCTAAGGGGGGAAGGTCTATTAAAAGAGGTCATAGAAGGTAGAATGGAAGGAAAAAGAGGCAGGGGCAGGCCGAGATTAGGTATGTTAGAGGATTTAAAGACCCACTCATATGCGGAAATGCAGAGGAAGGCGGAAGACAGAGAAGAGTGGAGGCGTTATGTACCATGGACCTGCCAGTAGGCAGTGCACTAAGAGAGAGAGATACATGTACGATTAGAGTTGCCCGTAGATCACTTAAATATCTTCAAAAGAACGTGTTTTTTTTTTTTTATTCGTCAGAATCTAGTCAGTCGCCTCTTACGAATCACCTGCACCTTTTGATTAAATTATTAATAACATCATATACTCCACATCGTTTATTTATAAAAGTTAATACGCATATATACGTACTGATTAGTACGCATATATGCTACATAATTAATTATTTATTGATGGAAATTTTATGTTAAATTCCGACGAATAGAGGAGCACAACCACTCTCGTTCACAGTAGGCGTACGTTAGCCTAAGTTGAATCCGAACAACCCTCGACTTTATATAGAGAGCGCAATTTTCTATAAATACCTCTATCATTACTTCACGATTTTTGTACAAGTTTTGCAGACATCTCAAGGACACTTTTTAATAAGACAAACGATCCAATGTAAAATGTATTCTCTCTAATGTAATATTTTAGAAAATACTGCAAAGTCATGCCAGGCAGGAAACGCCGAAGGTCACAACTTAATGTCGCGGTAGCGATGAATTGTGCATTGCAGACGATGTTCCACAACCGGATGACGACATTAAAGAGATAAATGTCTACATACGTTCGTCAAACCAGTCTGCGTCAGCTTAATTAACTGCGCAACCTTCAAACAAAAGATACCGTCGTTGCTTAGGAACAGACTGCGCAAGGCTTGCAGTATCAATATCATTCGATTCCCGGATAGATCTTAATGAGTTGTATGAATCATCAGCAAGAAGTAAAGAACTCAGAATAGATCAGTTGACTGTAAGGCTCATTGAATAGAACTATAAATAGCCGCAAAAATAGTGGGACATCATCAAATCCAATGATATAATATATGACGTATTATTAAAGTCCTTATATGGCAATGAGTAAAAGTTTAAATTGAGGAAATTTCTGAATAATATTGCTGTAAATGTGTATGGAAAATAAGTCCACCGTTTCATGTTGTATATTATTTTATTGTTTTCCATCATTAACGTATAAAAGATGCGTAATACACGAGTCGTAAAAGGCGACTAAGCAAAAACTTAGGAAGGCAATTGGAAATTACCTTAGAAGTCAAAACTTTCAAGCTAGAAGTGATATCAAAGTTTGGAAAAGAGAGCCATTTTATGGGATCATATCGCAGATAAAGAAAGCGTTCTTATTGAGATGAAGAATACATTGAGAAGTAATAGGGATCTTAGATCTGTTACTTTAGTAGAGCACTAAAGAGAGCGAAAAAGCAAGAGAGAGAGAGAGAGAAACAGCGAGAGAAAGAGAGAGAGAGAGAGAGAGATAGAGAAAGCGAGAGAGCCAGAGAGTGGAGAGAGAGAGAGAGAGAGAGAGAGAGAGCGAGAGAGCCAGAGAGAGAAAGAGAGAGAAAGAGAGAGACAGATAGAGAAGTAGAATTTTGCAAGCATGTAATTTTCTGTCCTATTAAAACAATTGCTGCTAAATAATAAATAATAAGGTCTATTGTGTAGATCCTTTACTTCGTCAAATGAAGCTGTGAGAATGCTCACGAGGACGCGTTTTCAAGGACACGCGGCGCAGGCATATCAACGCTCAAAGAAATGATAAAGAATAGAGTGTCGTCGCGCGGAATAAGGAAAAATGCCTAGAAAAAGACAACAAGAATCTCATGTCACCCAACAAATGATTTCTAAACAGTCAACAACATGATATTCCATAATCTCTGCAGCTATTAATTTACTGAGCAGAAATTTCAGCGTAGGTTATATTCATACAGTGTGACATCATATTTTACAGTATAAATTACATTTATGAATATGATTAAGAAGACACTCACCTATTTCTATTCCTCGTATTATCCAATGACTCGTACAGTAAAGTATCTGACGTCATTCTTTCATCCTTCATTGGCATCACACCTCCACCAAACCCAACTCTTCAAACCTGCGCAAGCTTAATCCCTTGATGCCCAATGCTTGGATTTCCTACACCCTTCTGCTTCTAATCTCTCCTACTTATTCTATACGAGATCTTCATGGTGGAGCTGAACCAATGTAGCTTCTATTGGTAACCATTAAACATGATAAAAAAATCCTCCTGATATAAATCCAAATACAGATACTTATGAAATTAAGATAGCTAATTAATGCTAGCCTATGTCTTTAACAGGCGGTAAAGGTTAGGGGAACAATTAAAACTCTCTAATTTATCTTTAACTAAGGAAATCATTCATAATTTAAGTTTTAATATTAATAGTTTACAGTACGCCTATATTTTATTTTCGTATATTTCTCAGTAAATGCAAATTTATAACTAAACACTGCTAACGACTGCAAATACATGGCCATACTCGGTACAATCTGTTGAATGTTGTTACATTTAGTACTTTCATTCTCATAGATCTTCATATACTCTGAAAATAAAAATACCATTTAATATTAGTATTTACAAAATTATAAAGTACTTCGGTTAATAATAATAATAATAAATAATAATAATAATATTAATAATAATAAAGGTCTAACGTCAGTTTCCTCATCCGAGGATGATGTCAGGAACGTCAATATTAATAATAATAATAATAATAATAACAATAATAATAATAGTAATAATAATGGTAAATATGTAGTATGGGACGTCGCAATCATGGACTCCATGGTGAGCTCTTACCAGAGTACAGCTTCAGTCACTACCGGTGGAGCTGCTGTTCATGCCGCCTCTAAGAAATTCGATAAATACCGTGATCTGTCCTTGAGTATAAAATTGTTCCGGTGGCCCTTGAAACCATGGAACCTGTGAATCCCGATGGAGTTGACTTTATTAATGGCATTGGTAGGCTTATTGCAGAGCAAACCGGCGATAAGTGAGAGACCTCTATTCTTTTGCAAAGCCTTTCAGTTAATTCTCAAAGATATAATGCAGTCTGATTCAACAATTCTTTTAAGCATCCAGATGACCTCTACTAGCCGGGCGGAGATTCAGCACTCATTGCTCGAATCGCTTTTAATCAATTCCCGCGTTTTTTACACTCAGGGTAAAAATTGTAATATTATTATTGATAGTAATAATAATAGTAAAAATATTAATTAGAGTTTGAGAGTATGCATTTTGAGGAAAGAAAGTTAGATAAATGAAGCCGAGAAGTGTAACATAGACATGAAGTATTTGAGGAAAACTTAGATTAAGGATGTCAGGCAGTCTCACAAAGTACTTACATACATAAGTGAAGAGAAAAAGGAACCAGTGAGAAGTGAACCAGTTTTATAACATGGACCTGCCGTTAGGCAGTTTAGTTTCTAAGCTTACAGTTGACTAAATGCAATACAATCAATTACTTAACCGGCTAGCTTTGTGGTCAAGTTCCTTACTCAAAGGTCACATCAGGAGCTACTGGACAATTCATTGTACATCTGAGACTCTCTAAGTATTATACCCCTAACTAGGCTCCTTATAAAAACAATTAACAAAAATTGTCGAGCTTATCGAATGCTACTGTGACAAAGCAATTCATCATCCGCAAATCTAAAAAAAGATTTTCGCGCTCAACTTGTAATAGCAATGCAGACATTTTACGCATCACAGCAGGATCAGCTCTTAAACCTCCTTTCCTTTAAAACCTTATACTTGAGTACCTCGTCAGTTTGACTACAGTTTCAATAAGTGAATTACTGTCATGAACGCACTTTAATTGTTGTTGCTGTTAATATTTGTTATTCGGTGAAAGGAAAGTATTTTCGGATGGTCTCTTTAGACTTTTGTCTAGATTCCACAGGGAAAGATGACGACTAGGATGACTCAGGCCTAATATATGAAACAGACATTGCAAGGCTATGGAAGCACTGAAGAACACGAGACGATTTATATGGTAACCTCTAGAATAGCCTTGGTTAACGAGTGAATTAATAATTTCTTAGTATTTAGTTAATAATTAATTCCAGAATATAACTTCACTCTCGATTCTTCAGAATTCAAATAAGTAAATTTCATAAAGCTACTTTTTATGTATTTAAAGAAAAATGTCCAAGCAGACGGTAATTCTGTTCCCTCAATGTTTGAACGTTAATCTACAGATATAATACATATATTTGAGATCAATGATTAATCTACAAATATTAATGTATAATACAGACGTTAGTAACAAACTCAACAATTCACATTCAATTCCTCCGTAATTACTTAAATACAGCCATTTCACTGTACAATTAGAACAGCGTTTGACAACCAAATAGGCCCTAAAAAGGTCAATTGATAAAAGAGGCAGGTTCAAACAGCGCGTACGTTGTAACTGAAGTGAGCTGACCGCAATATCTTAGCAACTATATGGCACAATTTACAATTTTTAATGAGTTTATGACAGCAATTGAAGTCAATAGAGTCGCTCAAGCAGTTGTAGTAGCTAGAGTGCGTCGTATCACTTAGCGACAATATTAACTATTTACTGTAATACACACAAATAACAATACTATCATAAGATATCATAATAAAATATCATACTACTGTCACAGTATATCACATTACTATCATACGATACCATATTAGTATCAAAAGATATCATACAACTATCATATGATAAATACTACTATCATAAGATATCATATTACTATCATAATATACCACATTACTATCATAAGATATCATATTAGTATCATAAGATATCATACAGCTATCATATGATAAATACTACTATAATATGATATCATACGATAATATACTACTTTAATATTTGTTGATAAAATTCACATTAATATCCTAATTTAACATAATAATATTATAAGATATCATACAACTATCAAAAAATGTCATGCTAGTATCATAAGATATCATTATACAAGCATAAGATATACTACTATCATAAAATATTATACTAGTATCATAATATATCATGCAACTATAATTATATATCGTACAACTATCATAAGATATCACACTAGTATCACAATATATCATACAACTACCATAAGATATTATACTATTATCATTATATATCATATTAGTATCATACGATAATCATACTACTATCTCTTTCTCTCTCTCTCTCTCTCTCTCTCTGTCTCTCTCTCTTAGTGAACTGCCTACTGGCAGGTCCATGGCATATAACGCCTTCACTCTTCTCTGCTTCCGCTTTCCTCTTCATTTCCACATGAGTGGGTCTTTAAATCATCTAACATACCTAGTCTCGGCCTGCCCCTGCCTCTTTTTCTTTCCATTCTACCTTCTATGACCTCTATTAATAGACCTTCCCCCCTTAAGATGCGTCCTATCCAACTCTTCTTCCTATTTCTTAATACATTAATTCTTACTTTCTTTTAATACATTAATTAGTAACTTTTCATTTTTACTTTTTCTTAATACATTAATTCTTTCTTTTCTTTGTTTCTGACATCGCTTTCGAGTGAGGAAACTGACGTTAACCTTAGCTTTACTAGCTTTACTTTTACTTATAATTCCTATATCATACTACTATCATAGAATATCTCTAGGTTAACAACAAATTCAGCTCTAATGGCTTGACGCAATATAATGTTTTAAAGTATCTTAATCAGATAACACTTACGTCTGTGTTTTACTTAATTATCAGTGCACGACACCATATACAAGTGAACACGAAACAGAACAAGTTCGGACTGTATACGTATAGATCTCTATCTATGATTTATTACTCATAATTCTAAAAATCTACTCATCAATCATAAATGGAGACCCAACAAAACTTAGTAGAATCATAATTAGTAGAGTCACACTTAATACAATCACACTTAATATTAGTCACATTAATCCAGTCACACTTAATATTAGTCACATTAATCCAGTCACACTTAATATTAGTCACATTAATCCAGTCACACTTAATGTCAGCCATATTAATACAGTCACATTTAATGTCAATCACATTAATACAGTCACACATAATGTCAGTCACATTAATATAGTCACACTTAATGTCAGTCACACACATTCAGTCATAATTAATGTCAGTTACGTTAATCCAGTCACACTTAGTGTCAGTCACATTAATGCAGTCACACATAATGTCAGTCACATTAATACAGTCACACTTAATGTCAGTCACACATATTCAGTCATAATTAATGTCAGTTACGTTAATCCAGTCACACTTAATGTCAGTCACATTAATCCAGGCACACATAATGTCAGTTGCATTAATCCAGTCACACTTAACGTGAGTTTCAGCTGGTCAAGGTTACTATCAAAAAGACGTCCCAAAGTCTCGAGCCCGAAATCTTGTCATGTAAAAGTTATGACAGATTCTCGTCCTGTAAAAGCTATGACAGATTCTCGTCATGTAAAAGCTATGACAGATTCCCGTCATGTAAAAGCTATGACAAATTCTCGTCATGTAAAAGCTATGACAGATTCTCGTCATGTAAAAACTATGACCGATTCACGTCATCGAATTATGAGTTTTAACGTAACTAATTTCATAGAATATGCTGGTTGGATGCATGAGTCTGAGTAGCACATTTTCCTTCAACGAGGCGACACGGGTTTCTAATTCCAGCCAGGTAGCATTCTCTCATAGTGGAGTGGTTACTGAACAGAAGAAAACGTTTTCAGGGGGTTCTGGATTAACAGAGTGCTTTCATTTTTCTAAACCAAACAGATAGGCCTACATGTAGATCCATCTTTTTAAAGCCTATATTAAAAACCAAGCATATCAGTGGAAGTTTCTCTTGCACTACCTACCAATGTATTTAAACACAATTCTCGTATAAATATATTAGGTACACTTCAATATTCCCGCATAAATATATTATATCTAAATAATTCTCGTTCTAAATAAACTATTTACACACTTTAAACTATTCTCGTATTATACATTATTTACATACAGTATATATCTATCGTAAAAATATATAAATTTCACATAAATATCGTATATTAATATTATTTATATATAATTTCCTACAAATATATACTGATTTTCCTACGTCTGTAAAAATTCACAAAGGAATTAGAAGTAATAATAATTTTCATAGTCATACACGTAAAATTAGTAGGCCTTTTTGAAATATTAAATGATTCGCGGAACAAGGCAAATTTAGTAAATCCCAGCATAAATGTATTAAAGCTAAAGCAGTTTAACATCAGATTACAGTATCGAAGGCATTTCAGTGGCAGGGTAAGCATGGGATTTGAATCCTGGCAGGGTAAGCACTGGATTTGAACCCTGGTAGGATAAGCACTGGATTTGAACCCTGTACCCACTCATTAGCAGTAGAACACTAAACCAATATGCTGACAATGCTGCCGATGCAGAAAGAAATATCTTACTAATTATATTATAACCATACTACCAAAAACAGCATTTGATATCATGAGTAAATAACATTAATAGATAAACTACAAATAATAACATCAACAAAAGCAATATTTAAAATAAGCCTAATATTATCTATAAATATAAAACAAAGTCGTGTTCGTAATGGCTCGTATAACCCAAGAACGGCTGAACAGATTTTAATGATCTCGGACATTTTGGATTCGTCTCCAGCAGCCCCTGCATAATATCCAATAAAGTATTTAAAGAATAATGAGGTAATGGCCAAAAAAATTGCACAAATTAAAACACGCCAAAATTATAACATGCTCCCATCTGTCGAGTGACTTACATCTATATAGTTTACGATTTTACTAAGTTACGTTGACATCATCAATTCACTATCCTTCAACCGGAAGCGTTGATAGTTTAATGGTATAGGTACTAGACTTCAGATTATGAGGTCCGGGGTTCGATTCTGGCTCGGGTCACTTTTATTTTTAAAAGTTTGGTAAATTTTATAAGTTTCTTTAGATTAAAAATTGCGTACTTTAAAAAAAATTTTAATATATCAAACAAAGTCTGGTTTCTTTTGTATAGATTAAAACCTCTTTCCGTCAAACCAGCTACCACCGGTTGAGTGATGGATGGATGGATGGATGGATGGATGGATGGATGGATAGATAGATAGATAGATAGATAGATAGATAGATAGATAGATAGATAGATAGATAGTTAGATAGATATAGATAGAGATAGAGATAGAGATAGAGATAGAGATAGATAGAGATAGAGATAGATAGAGATAGATAGAGATAGATAGAGATAGATAGAGATAGATAGATATTGTTGATAGGCGGTACGAAGTCCGCAGGGTCAGCTAGTTTAAGAATATAATTACTGATAATATTAATTTTAATAGCAGCGACACTAATATTAAAATAATAATTAATACACAACCGATTTACTCAAAAATAAGTACGATTAATTGACATCCGGTCTATTATAATAGATCTCTTAAATTATTATATTTAAATATATAACTAGACTCTAGTAGACAGTATCAATTAGTCTCAGGGAACTAATGAAGTACTAATGAACTAAATGTTACAGTCCAATCCATTATTTGTAGAAATATAAATAACGGTAATTAGTTTTGCAATAACGGAACGCAGAATGTAACAGTGATTGATAATACGTGATAGTAAGCAATAATCCCACAGAGGTTTTACATTAGCAGCACTGCGCGAATGCAACGACAGCGCTACCTGTTTGTATTGAGTGTTCAGCCATAGACACGTAGTGAAACATAGACACGTAGTGAAACATAAACACGTAGCGAGACATAGACACGTAGTGAGACATACACACGTAGTGAGACATAGAAAAACACTACCGTAACAAGATATACAAGTGCGCTTACACACAGTAATTGAACGATACAAACAAACACAGAGAGAAAGACATGAGCATACAGCGATAGAAAGACACATACATACAGCGATAGAAACAGACAGACAGTCACAGACAGACAGTCACAGACAAACAGTCACAGACAGACAGTCACAGACAGACAGTCACAGACAGACAATCACAGACAGATACAGATAAACAGTCACAGACAGACAGTCACAGACAGACACAGACAGACAGTCACAGACAGACAGTCACAGGCAGACAAGCAGACAATATGAAATAGGTTGTGAATGAGAGGAAGATATGCAATCAAACTTGAGAGATAAAGACACTAATAGACACATACAAACGTCTAAAAAGAGAGATTTGCAGACAAAGCGACAGCAATCAGACGAATGTTTACATCTTCTCAATGAGTTGCTCGGGTTACCAATATAATACAGTCTACGCCTTAGACTGATTCAAGCAAACAACTAGACATACTGAAGTTGATAGGAAGGCAGAGCCAAGCAAATAAATAAGCATACTAAAGTTGATAAGAAGGCAGATTCAAGCAAACAACTAAGCATACTAAAGTTGATAGGAAGACAGATTCAAGCACACAACTAAGCATACTAAAGTTGACAGGAAGGCAGACTCAAGCAAACAACTAAACATACTAAAGTTGATAGAAAGGCAGAGTCAAGCAAACAACTAAGCATACTAAAGTTGATAGGAAAGCAGAGTCAAACAAACAACAAAACATACAAAAGTTGATTGGAGCAGTCATAAACAAGATAATATAATTTTAATAAAGATAATCAGAAAGAATATGACATCTACATGTATATACTGATATATTAAATGCACCAAATGCACACAATTGTTCAAGAAAAGCTATTTAAGATTATCTATCCACTACTGACATCATTCATACAGAACATACGATGAAAAAGTCAGATATAAAGTTTCATTTCCTATAGTCAACGCATTAATCCAGATTTAATAAAGAATAAAGAACAAAATAACTTCCCGTGGTCTACTTTCAAGCTCATTAAGAATCAATCAATAAAAGAAAACATTTTTCTCCATCACAAAATCAATACCTTTCCAATTTTAAAACCTCAGAGCAGCTATTATATTTGAATGATGAGGCTCAGATGGGTAAATGGGCCTGAGACCCATAGTTATTTTGGCCATGAGTCTATAATACCGGAAACACAAGCATATACTTTTAAATACAAAAAAATAGTTTTAAAAATAGTTAGATAAAATTGTAATCAGATGTTAATATTAAACAATAGAGGCCTTCAGCTATATAGCCAAAAAGCCACAGTAAATGTAATTTAGTTTGTTACTTAGTCTTTAATTTAAATTCAAAAGCAAGTTTACCTGACAGACAACAACAAAATTAATCAAATTTAAATGCTATCACTAATCAAATTTTATATGCTATTTGAATGTACAAAAATATTGAAAGAAGCAATTTTACGCTTTACTGATGATCTAATGTCCATCGATAAAGTAAGATTTCATATTACTATCATATGATATCATGCTACTATCACACGATATCATGCTACTATCATATGATATCTATAACTATCATATGATATCATGTTACTATCATATGATATCATACTACTATCATATGATATCATACTACTATCATATGATATCATACTACTATCATACTATGATATCTATAACTATCATATGATATCATGCTACTATCATATGATATCTATAACTATCATATGATATCATGCTACTATCATATGATATCATGCTACTATCATATGATATCTATAACTATCATATGATATCATACTACTATCATATGATATCATGCTACTATCATATGATAAAATGATAAAGGTACAATATCACCTAAAACATTTGAAAAAATTTACACAAAATTTAACTGAAACACTATTTTTGAGTGCAAGAATTACATTTCCAGAAGTAAAATATTTGCTTAGTTAGGCAATATCAGATAAACTTGGCCAGTTTTATTTGCTATATGATCAAGGTTTATTTATTTAGTTCAACGACATCTAGCCATACCTTTCTTATAATTAATCCAGGCCAATAGAAATTTCTATAAATATGTAAATTGTTCATTTGTTTAATTATGCTTAATATGCATGTACATTGATATTGGAAATAAAGCAACTAAATATGACAGCAATTTCTTATTTCCGAGTTGCCATGCTATTCATAGCCGTACTACAATTGCTATATTTGATAGACTATAGTTTGGGGGGCGCGCTTAGCATGCGGTAGGAAAAGACAGGATTATAATAGGCTTATATTATAATAGGTTTGCGAGGATATTTTAGAATTCATTGATTTGTAGCCGGAGGTCGGTGAACGAATAATTCTTGATAGATCAATAAGAAAGGTCCAGGTACGACTAAGTTAAAATGTCACTACTTTTCATGATAAAGAAGTGGGAGAGGAGGGAAGGATCACCTTTAAATAGAAACTATTGATTAAAATAGTAGAGTTTTAGAGAGGCTGAGAGAGAGACAGAGAAAGAGAGACAGAGAGAGAGCGAGACAGAGAGAGAGAGAGAGAGAGATACAGACAGAGAGAAACAGAGAGAGAGAGAGAAAAAAAGAGTGAATGCGTACTAGAAATAAAATTAGAAAATAAAAATTTAAAAAGCAACAGAGAACTTAGTGTATAATAAACTAAATTTCCTCCTATCTCGCTTCACTTTAAGTTCGTCAGCAATATGATATGCATGGCAAACGCTGAATTTGATATAGACTACGAACTATTCTTTCTAACGTAAGTCCATTGATTCCCTATCAATACCTTTTACAGAGAGCGAGTCATGAAAGGGAGCTCCTAAATAACTTTTATTCATTTTTGGATCAATTGGTCCATTAAACAGTATATACTGATAGAAGTTTTGTTCGAAAAACGTACAATAGAATACTGGACAACATTTTATCAACATGGCTTAACTAATTTACCGAATTTTTTCCATTTCAAGAAAACAATTACGGTATATGTTTAAAGATATTTTTGAGATAACAATTTATTTGGAGAATGATAAAGTTTTCCTACACAGATCAGTAAATTATTATGGTAGAAATATCGTTCATATAGTTTTTGTTATACCCTGTAACGGTAAAATAAACAATAACAAAAAATGCTAAGATTTATGCATATCATTAAACAGACTAGCGTATATATTCCATCAATTCTATACTCTTTAGATATATTATCTAGAAAATAGTTACCAATCATGTACGCGGGTGCACTTATTTATGCCTCACCCTGTAAATATACTGACGATTGACCGTTTTCGTAAGTTTAACGCAGAGAAATATCATCCCCACGTTTTATGTATCAAATCAATACCATCGAGCCAATCATCGAATTACCGCAAACGAAGATTCTTTGCAAATGATAAACATCTCGATTTGTAAAAGTCAGAATCCGCGCTTAAATTACTTAAGTAAATATTTTCATCATATCAGGCACGGTAAAATTAGTCATCCAAATATTATAATAGAAATTCAACCAACGATCGATCATAAAATGGACGTTAACTCTCAACTCTAATTCTCAAGATGAATCCGGGAAACATTCCAATTAATCCCACAAGCTATTGGAGGAATGAATGAGTTAAATAATGTAATTGATAATTTACATAGTTAATAGAGAGTGAAACATCGACTCAAGTTTTCCACTGCTTAAACGCCGATACCACCTGTAATTTAAATGATGATAGAGCAACCTGTTGCGTTATAGGCTTCGGCGAGATAATAAAAACATAAAAATAAAAGAAGCGCAGGGTAAGACATTACCATAGAAGGGGATGGCTCGATGCGAGATATAATGAAAGGAATGCATGAGAAAATTGTTAGAGGTAGACTGCGTAAAGGGACGCCAGATGACTTAATAAAACATACGCGTATAGATATATGAAAGGACACATCCTAAGGGGGAAAGGTCTCTTAATTCAGGTCATAGAAGGTAGAAAGGAAGGAAAAAGAGGCAGGGGCAGGCCGAGATTAGGTATGTTAGATGATTTAAAGACCCACTCATGTGGAAATGAAGAGGAAAGCGGAAGCAGAGAAGAGTGGAGGCGTTATAGACCATGGACCAGCCAGTAGACAGTGCACTAAGAGAGAGAAGAGATATACACACTAAAAGTAAAGCTTGCAATAGAATACGTTGAATATATTATATATCATGGACCTGAAGCTAGCGAGGATACTGATATTGAGAGAATAAAATACAAAATTATAGAACTGATTGTCAGCAACAAACATTCTAGTTTAACACACGGTTCAGTCACTGCGTGGTGCTGTCATGTAGTTAATAATTATACGACCTATGTTGGCGCTTTGTTGCGAGCGAAACAAGAAAAGCTAATGCAAAGAGTCAACAGAACGTGACGCCGTCATAGACACGCCGACAGATTAAAGCGGCGACTAAACAAACAATAACAAGTTACCGTCAAATACCTGCATTCACTAATCACACAAACTGTGTAGCGTGAATGCTTAATTAAAAAGTTTTATTGTTTTTCATAATTTAGCTTGCCATTCTCTGACAGACCGAATTTCCTTTTCGTATTTCCTTCTGTCTATCTTCTCTCCTTCTCTCTCTCTCTCTCTCTCTCTCTCTCTCTCTCTCTCTCTCTCTCTCTCTCTCTGTCTGTCTCTCTCTCTCTACCATTTACTCTTCTGGTATGTACCACAAGAGCTAGCCTAACAGGCACACATTCCTACTTAGTTGTCTATAACACCTAGAGATGAGCACTCAATCGAGCAGCTTCCTAATCCATTTATTAGCCAAATAGACTAAAGTTAAAGTGGAAATATTCGTAAACTAGTTCAATATATCCAAACTTTCAACACAAATATAACGGAAATATTTGGTCAGTACTCAGGATAACAGGTATTAGTGCACCGTTGAGAGCTACGTTGATCATTCCTTCTACAGCTTACGATAATCAGTAGTTCTTGTGCTATCTGATTCTCGTTAAGCAAGATATTCTCATCGATAAAATCGATTACAGAGAGATTAATCAATAAATAGCCAGTCGTAAGCAAAGTGGACCAAACGATTCCAATAAATAAATAAGAGCTTCTGCTTTTATATCAGCACCTCCCCCCTCATCCCAGATTTATATGGCAAACCGGTACCATTCTTAAGAAGTGTAATATATACCATTTTTAATTAAATGCAAATTTCTTTTTTCCCTTTACATATTTTTAATTTTCTATTTAAATATTACTGATAAAATGCCACAACTGTGGCTTTTAAGAAATTCGGTTCTATAGAGTCAAAACAACAGATAGGTTTGTTCGAAATCAGCGATAAACTGTTAAAGAAAATAGACATTTAATTATAAATTCTTAATTTATTAATTTTCATTTTTTTACTTTATTGATCATGTTTATTTTAACCACACAATAAGTGCAGGCCTATATATCGCGTAACAGCAATGAGCCTCTCCTACACTATTACAACTATTAATACACGTCTATTATTTTATTATAATTATTAATTCTTTAAATTATTTACTATTATTTACCTCTTTTACATTATTTCAAATATTAATGTGCCTCAATTATATTATTAGAACAATTAATGCGCCTCTAATAACAATAAAATTAATAATACAATTATTATTAATAATAATACAGCCCCGGGCATTAAAAAATAGTAATAATAATAATAAAGATTTAACGTTTGAGTTCCCTCATCCAAGGATGACGTCAGGGACGTCACTACACTACTACACTATTACAACTCAGTGCACTAGGGAGTCACCCGAGGATAAAAATACATATATTTAAAAAGCTTATAATGAAATAAAATGATATTAGACTTTTTGAAATTAGTGAAATATTTCGTTTAATTTGAATACTTTATTAAAAGAATTCCAGAACAGAAAAATAAATCAATAAGTAAATATTGAAAGCACATACACATAGTATCTTTTTCCCGCACCGCGGTAAAATTTCAACCAGATCTCCATATTTGCGGTAGTCCCGCAAGCTTAAACCAAACGAGTAAAAAGCTGCCGTGAGGTCTTAACGAACCCCGGAAAACTGTGCCACTTTCTAGAGTGGATCAATAATATATACAATAAACTAAAACTATAAAAATTACTAGGAAATATTAAGAATGTAAGAAAGAAGTAAGAATAGTAAGAAAAAAGTTCCATTAAGTCTGAAGATTTACTTTTCCATTAATAAAATAAAATAAATCATATTTAACTTTGTTTTGTTTCCTCATAGCATGTCATTGAAGGAAAATAGAAACATACGCTATTAATTATCTGTACTGGCTAGTGGTCGAGTGGATGGCACATTTGCCTGATAAGCAAGAGTTCAAGGGCTTCAAACCCGTGCTTGTCTCTGATAGCACGGGTTTGTCTTCCATACAAAATAGAAAGTTAGACTTTCAAATACTAGGTAACAAATACTACAATAAAGATTATTTAATTAATAACTAGGTAATAAATAATATAATTAATTAATTAATATAAAATACTAAGTAACAGATAAATATCTCAGTAAATCTCTATAAGCATGCCCTGATATCACATAATACGCTGTTTACAGTTGATCATGCAAGGACTAAAGTACAAGTGAACTACGCAGACAATTGTCAGGTATTGATTGAAACGCTGCTTGTATTCCTAACACGAGTTTAAATAGCTTTTCGTTGCAAACAGGGAAGCGTTAATGGAAAACAACAATAGAGTCTATAACATACCATGCCGGGAAACAAAAAGCAAATCAATACAATATATTCATCAGCTAGATTTAATAGGTGACACATGGAGTATAAATTACAAAAAATATCATTGTCTTGCTCAATAGCGCTCTGAATCATAAATAAAATTAAAAGCATTGCAAATTACTTGACCAGCAATTTATTTATTTAGAAAAAGCTATAAAACTAAATTTAAGGTTTGCTTTCGTATCTCAAGGAATATTTTTGAATACTGAATTCAAATGGTGATGTCTCAAATATATCAATCATCAAATAGCATGCTAATCACTCAATCTCGCTAATCACTCAATCTCGCTAATCACTCAGCTTTGTTAATCACTTAGCTGCAGCTACAATCGCAACGATGGACTCTAAAGCAATGTGACAAACGCCGGTGATCAACAACAACACAAAGACAGCAGCTTCAAGCAATTACAGCAGCTACATCAGCCACAAGCTAAACTCAAAACTGCTACAGTAACTGCATGAGTTACAGCAGCAAAAGCAGTTGCAGCAATTAACTTAATTCAGTTATAGCATTATAGCAGCTACATTAACTACAACAGTTATAGAAGCTACAGAAGCTACAAAAGCTTGAACAGCCTCAACAGCTAACAGAAACCGTCAGCAACTTGCAAAAGCAGTCAGCAAGTAGTAAAGCAGTAAGCAGCTTGTAAAAGCAGCTAGCAGCAGCTTATAAAAGCAGTCAGCAACTAGTATAGCAGTCAGCAGCTAGTAAAGCAGTCAGCAGCTTGTAGAAGCAGTCAGCAGCTAAAATAGAAACCACATCTAGAACAGAGAGCCTGGAGACACAGTTACACAGCTTTCTCCATGACAACAAAAAACAAACAAACCTCTCTTCTCTTGCTCTGCCAATATTTCTCTTATATAGACTTAACCGCCATACTAAAGATTATGTTGAAAAAAGCAAATAGATACGTATCATGTGTCTATCCAGTGGCATTACAGATATTAATTCAAAAAGACTAATTCATATGAGAGAATGGAGGCTAGGAAATTTTAGAGTGTCAGTAATGTGAGAGTTATCCTTAACATATTTTTCCAAATTTTATATGTACAATGTAATTTAGAATAGGAATCAACTTAAAAAAATAACAACAAGTATCTCTTCCCACCATAGATTTATACCATATTGTCTCACTGTTTTTTTATTACCAGACCAGCACTGTTTAGGAGCTCTGTTCTCTCTCTTCAGCGCATGTTTTGTCAAATTCTTTGGGTCAATCAATTTATGGTGACCCGTAAAGATGGACATCCCTGTCATCAACCTTTCATGAGGAAATGAACGTTAAACCGTTATTTTATTATTATTATTGTTATTATTATTACCGACATCGTTACTGGCTGGAGCCAAGGCGATGAAGGTAAGATATTCGATCACGGATCAGTATGTGCAGGGTTCACATCCTGGGCTTGCCTGCCCATCACTGACATCACTTTCGAGTGAGGAAACTTTTTAACATTAGCTTTTTTACTAGCTTTTTTATTGTTGGAATTTCTGATATCTTTTAAATAGAGTATCTGACTATACGTCAATAAAAACAAATGCTGCATAAAAAGGAAAATATATTGCCAGTTCTATTGTATATAATATATGTATTATGAAAATATAATATTAGTACACTGCGGTGGATGTAATTTTAAACAATAAAAATAATAAATCATATTTCCTTCACCAAGCAGCAAAAATTTTGTAAGTATTTTATTTGAACTCTGCATCTGTTGGTTCACAGTCAGACAATCTAATGACATGTTACAGGCCCACCCTTAGCTTTGGTTAGATTTATTTATTTATTTTATATTTATTTGTTATATACTCCCGGGAATTGAACACCAGACCTCTCTATACGGCCTCAAGTGCGTAGTCCTCTGCTCTATAGCTAACATATATGTGGGGTTCATATTCTAGACTCTACTAATTCTGATATCCTTGCGAAATACAACATTGAAGGAAACATGAACTTTAGCTATTCTTACCATTTCATATGTACAACAACGTAGATTTGTAATTTTCTAACCTATGCACGACATAAACCATTGACTTCTAGATAATTAAAATATAATGCATAATTTATGCTATACATAAAGGCATCCATGTATGAACACACAATCAGAGAGGACCTTTCTTATTTTCAATTTCATTTCCGACAACGAGATTGAAAAACTATAGATTTACATTTCTTTCAAACAAATTTGCTACACACAAAGCCAGCCTTCTTTGAAGCCAACTTGAAACCTTTTTAAATATTCCATTACCCTCTCTCCTCAAAACTTACAGCATTTTTAGAGTTTTCTGTCTAACTGAAGCACTGCAGATACACAAATCTCTTGTGATAAATGTTTTGTTTCTAGGATACATAGTAGAGAATATAAGCCTGTAGACTATAAAATTTCAGAAAATAGTCTGTAGATGGATGAGTTAGTTAAACAGTTCATTTCAGAACAACAACATACGTGTACTCAAAATACTATCAAATGCCCAGTCTAACAAAATACATATCACTATAACCAATCAAACTACCTGTACACCATGAATATACTATAATATAAGAATGTAATGGGATGTCAATCACTGAGCGTTGTAGCGTAAGGAGAGTAGAACCAGTTGGCAGATTGGTAATTTGTCCAATTGAGGATCAGTAGGATTTAAATCCAGTGATTCATCACTGATTTTTGATACAGGTTGAGCTGAAGTTATACTTGGCATTAGCAACACAGATCTCCCATTCATCTCAATCACAGCTGTAGCACAATTGACTGCAGCAATACATCTCATAGATAGTGCACAGGAAATCACAGGATTTAATTAATTGATATCATCATCATCTTCATCATAATCCCTTGAATCACAACTTAACTTGGGTCGGGATTAGAACATTTTGTAGCAATTTTTGGAGCCTAGATGCTCACCAATCTTTTGATGTTGGTTAGGATCTTACTGATCTTAGTACTTTGTCGCCTTCTACGACACGTGCAGTCCACAGTTGGTCTATTCTTCAGCAACCCAGACTCAACATGGTTAATAGATATAATCAAATGCAAAATCAAAAACTAACGAGTGGAACAATTAGATCTTGATTTATTTACTTTATATAACATATGCAAAACAATGAAAATTAAATTATACCTTGAAAGTGACATTTAATATTACATAGAGTTATCAATTGAAACTGAGGTTCAATGATTTCCATTTAGAGCTACAGATAGTTGATAGCTAATATATATTTACTGAATAGGACATCAGTAACATATCCTGATAATATTATCTTTACGTGCACATCTACCGCTTTGACAGTCCCAGAGTATAGTACAAATTTAATTACTTTTTTGCTATCCCTTGAAACTAGTATTAATCTATCACAACAAATGAAATTATGATAATATGCCTGTCAGACTATCGTTAACAGAGGCTCTTACGCTAAAGCCTCTCTCCGGACCCCATCGTACGATATTCACCAAATTTTCATAATAAGTGTAGTAATGACCTTAGTAGGGTTAGGGTAAAACCACACACTACTACCCTAACCCTAAAAGTCAGGAGAGAGGTGGTAGCGTACGCGCCCCACCAGCTATATCATATCTTGTAGCTTACTCTTACACTTTAATCTTTGAACTTATTCAATAGGAGATACAAAAGCTATCTACTTAGTATTTTGTAATGATAAATATAGTTTATTGTATCATGCTATTCATGTTTACTGTATCATGCTATTTTTACCTTTACTTAGGTTGCTTGCTTCATTTAATATATCTTAGTGTGTGGTTTCATTATTATACCGACAATTGTTGTACACTGTCTTTTCAACTTGCACGCTGGTTAGTTACTACAGCTTTTTCTCTAGTATGTTTTGCTAATTTTCAATTGTACATGGATGTTTGGTTACTCTTGCGTGATTGATGGCTGTCAACTAGATAGGGTATATATACCCTCTTTGATGACCTTGTGCATGTATGTATACGTGTATGTGTACTTCAATAAACATAGTTTTTAATTGCTCTTGTTCTATCCTATTTTTTGTAGTTTTGTACAATGCAACACACAATGGTATTGTTTCATCACATCGTTAAGTCAGTATTGTTACGTATTCTTCTATTAAACATGGTTCCACAATTGACCACTTGGATAACTTTATTGCCTATTTTGTTTCAGAGATTGATATTTTTAAGTCAACATTAAGCTACAAGAAAAAATTATTAATTCACTCCAATTAAATTTAATATTTTCTACCTTACATTCACGTAATACATCAGTTTTTTTAATGTGTATAAATATTATAGAATATATTTTCTACCGATTAGATAATCTTAAAAGATAAATATCATATATCAATAAAGCTTACCAAATAAATAAATAAAAAGTAAATATAAACAAAGTTAAATGGTACAGCGATGACAAGTCCAACGATTTTTATCACATTTTTAAAGTTAAATATGCATAACAGTGAAAAGTTCATCTGTGATGATATATCTATCCATTTAAATATTACATTATTAACCACCAGACAGTTTAGTGAAGTTTAGTCAATTTTCCATTTACCAATTGTGAATATCCGAGATTTTACACCCTGACTTTACACCAATGGTGCAGAAAGAGGGCTCCTGATTTCTTATCATCATCCAGGACCAAGAAATGGCACCACCGTCGAGGAGTTGCACTACCACGCAGGGGTGGCACCCCTACCCAGGGGTGGCATCTCCACCCAGGGGTGGCACCTCCACACAGGGGTGGCACCTCCACCCAGGGGTGTCAAGGGTCATTGGTGGCACGTTCCCCTACCCAACGGTGGCACCCAGATCCAGGGGTAGGCTATCTACCCCTATCCAGGGGCCCACTCACCCAGTGGCACCCCCCATCTTGTGGGAACGTTAGACCCAGCTAGGGCTCTTTCACTCCATAGAACTCACCAGCGACACCCTCACTCAAGAGGCACCCAAACTCCAGGTGCACCCCCACCCCAGGGCAACCCCAATGCATTATGCATTTCATGGGGCCCCCACGCAGGGTCACCGCGGACCAGGGTGTCCGCGGTGACGAAAAGTGCGGTGCCTCAGGGTAGTGCGGTGGCCTCATCGGATCGAAAATCGATCCGATGAGGCCGCCATGCATGCATACCTATTTTAATATTTCTCTAATTAGCGAGCCGAAGCTCGCACCGCCGACCAGGGACGATCGAGACGCCTCGAGGTCAGCAGCAAGCAGAGGAGGGATTGACCGAGGTCAGTCCAGCGTCTCTACCGCATGAGAGCCTTGCGGCCACTTGTTCAGAGAACTGAAGACTAGTGTGACAAGCTTTTTTGATTACGTGGGTTTAACGTCAAGGTCAGAAGCCCGAAGGACTCATCTTCAAGATGTACTGTATCAGCATGGATATAGTGGGTTCAAATCCGCTGGTTATTCTAATCGTGACTGTAGCTCATACGCGTTCTACTGATAGGCTACTAATGTTCTACTGATAGGCTACTGATGTTCTACTGATAGGCTACTGATGTTCTACTGATAGACTACTGATGTTCTACTGATAGACTACTGATGTTCTACTGATAGGCTACTGATGTTCTACTGATAGGCTACTGATGTTCTACTGATAGACTACTGATGTTCTACTGATAGGCTACTGATGTTCTACTGATAGACTACTGATGTTCTACTGATAGACTACTGATGTTCTACTGATAGGCTACTGATGTTCTACTGATAGGCTACTGATGTTCTACTGATAGGCTACTGATGTTCTACTGATAGGCTACTTGATATCTGAGAAGGCTGAATACAGAAACGGATGTTAAATGTCATAAGTTTTTACCATTTCAATGTTATGCATAAGTATAGCATCGTTAGGCCCTATAATCAATTTTTGTTTTGTTTTTCTTCGTTTTTATTTATTGATTACACACACACACATAATTATGCATATATATAGGTAGGCTATACATAAATATATAGTAATTTATATTGGCTTATATCAAATTAACTTTTTATTTAATTTTAAATTCTCAAAATAATTGAAGACTCTGGTGGGGCCACTTTTGGAGGGGCCCCGGGCCCCCTTAAATACGTGCCTGTATTAGTTTGATAATTTACTAACTCTAACTGAATGACTTTCTCAATAATTTTATTTTCTTGAAATCTGATCTCCAGCTTTGTTGAATATTTTCTGTTCCGTATATTCTTGCTGCAAGCTAATTATACGCTTTTTCTCACTTTTACTTACTGTAATTTTGCTATGTAATGTGTTAATAATTTGCGTCTGTCAAATCGGGCAATATACGGAAATTGAATTGAATTGAATTTAGGCCCTAATAGCTATTCAACTACGATGTAAATAATAGGGATTCACTCTAATCAGACACAAAATAATTACTGACAGCTAGCATTCTGAGCATTGTTGATAATTCAGTTTATCATTTTATTCCATTCTCTGTTTAAACTTAATGATTAAACTTGTATAGCCCAGTAGACGGCTGGATTCAATAATCGAAGTTAAGCATTATCGGCCTCGGTTAGTACTTTGTGGGTGACCACTTTAGAAGACTGAATGTTGACAGCTTTGAAGAAAAAAATCCCAGGGTGATGGAAGGTTATTCTTAAATCCGCGCCGTTAAACTCGGCTTTATCTTCTGCTTTACCAATCTCAGCGATGTAATCAGCCAAACTGAAATGGTGTTCTCTATCAATCTGTTCACCAGGTGTCTCTGGAAGTCTAACTTTAAAAAGTCAAAACACCAGAAAATCTTTAAAAATATAAGCTCAAATAAAGATTCAGTGATAGAATGTTGAGATTAGGTATATACTCGAGCTACCAGTCGGTGATCAGAGTAAAATATGCAGTGGCCTCATTGACACAGCTTCTTACATTTTACACGTGCTATTTGCGCACATTTATACAGGCCAACTGCTTAGAATGCTAAATGTTCATTGGTTGTTCTTTTATTTACAACAAAAACAACACTATCAGAGTGCTATTGATGTCCATGACAACATCTAACCCAATTGCTTTCATTAATCTGTAAATATTTGCACTGACATCGAACACAACTTCTTTTCTAAACGTATTATTTACAAATGACTGTCTATTGCCACGCCGGTATTTGACTTGACATCACTGAAAGCTATATTGAAAACTAAACGTTTTCTATTGTTGTTGTTGTTGTTGTCCACGTCGCTACCAATCGAGGCCACGCAAGCGTACTGGCCCCTTAGGGCGGAGGCTCGGGGACGATTGAATGTATAGGCCGCCTCCATTACGCCCCCATCGGCCACGTTGACGTACTTCCTCACCCCTACTCCTGAACCCTTTCTAGCATCTACTTCTGCCTCAGATGTATTTGAACCTCCTCTATACAAAGCCACAGCAACCTTCGCCCCACCGATTGCCCTGCAACGAAGACAAGTAGATATTCCTTCTTTCATTGTCAGTATTCCACTCTTCGAATCGTAGGCATTTCTTTCACAAGAAACCAGATCAACCATTAGTTTAGAAGAGACAGATTTGACTGACGAGGTCGTTGGTGGGTGAAGCATCACAGGTGTGATAGCGAAGAGACGATCGTTCTGACGCTCAACGCTGCACTGGTAGACGCCGCTGAGGTCGCTGGTGGCGTTGTCGGTGGTGAAGCCAACCCGATAGATGCTGTGCCCAGCTGAGGTGATATACCTGCGGGCCACGACGAGACGACCTCTCTCCTGCCTCTCCGTCACATCAGGCGTGTCGTTGTGCATCCGAGCAACCACCTCGAACAGGTCAGACTGGTCCCTCTGCCAGAAAATTGTCAATAACAGTAAAACTAACAGAGCATCATCACAAACAGCAGAACTAACAGAACAGTACCACTAACAGTACAACTAACAGAACATTATCACTAACAGTACAACTAACAGAACATTATCACTAACAGTACAACTAACAGAACATTATCACTAACAGCAGAACCAACAGAACAGTACCACTAACACTACAGCTAATAGAACATTATCACTAACAGTACAACTAACAGAACAGTACCACTAACACTACAAATAGCAGAACAATATCTCCATTTATTCTATTTCAATATTAATATTTATCCGTCACTGATATGCTATAGACAGGAAACATGTAAACATATTGTTTGAAAATGCATGTACATTACTAATAAGTTATCTGTTATCCATTAATCACAATTTTCGTATTGAATAATGTAGCTCTCTCCTTCTGTTATGCTTTCCTCCTTTTTGGCTTTACATCAAATTTACCTTAACAATATCTTATGAGGTATAAATACATTTTACCAAGAGGAACTATAGTATATTTGGGTATTTATATATATATACATATATTGTGACGATTTAATAAGTAAATTACCGATAACTTTGTTTACATTACTTTGATAATACCTACTCACAGAGTTATGTACTGAAACTGTTATTATACATGTAAGATCGTTCTAGACTTATAATGCATGCAGTTGCCTAGTCCTGTTTATTTCTGTTCAGTAGCTACATCTATATGTATTAATTATGTTTTAGTTTAGTTTTAGTTTAGTAGCGTTTATTTGTTCATCACAGCACAGATGATGAATTTACTTTATATTGTCGCATTTATTTCTTTCTTGCTATATTTACTCTGTTTGATATGGTTGCTTGGTTGCTATGTTCGCTTCTTGGTGTAGCCGTGCTTGTCCAGAATTAAAATAAAAACGAATATATTTCTTAAGCTATGCTGAAATGCATATAAAGATATTTTACCGTACAACATAGCGTACAGCATTTATACAACATATTCTGCATTGAGAACCTTGAGTGGTGTAGAAGTGTGGTACATCGTCAGCTCATTCGTGAAGTCACTCATCTCTCGAGGTATGAACACAGCGCAGTATAGCGAGAGTGGCAGAGAGGTGGCAAGGCGAGGGCTAGGTTGCGGTATCAACAACCAGTCAGGGCTGTTGATATCGGTCAATTCTAACTCCAGTCGTTGTCGTATGACAGTTCTCAGTTGAAACTGTTTACTGCCGTCAGATGTCGTTAGGACAGTCTCGAAGTCCAGAGGAAAGGTTTCTCGAAATCTCGGCAATGTCAACGTCACGGCTGTGACGTAGCCTGATGACATATATGTGACGTCATAGCTTTCGTCTCCTGTATTAAAGACAAAACTGTAATGAATATAGACTGTTTAATAAATGCACTTTTATTTCGTTTAACCGCATTTGTAGTTGTCAACTGCTCATCGGTTGTAGTTGATTACATAGTGCTCAATTTTGTCAAGGAAATAGTAGTACTCTAATTGTGTTGTTACTTTTACTGAAACGTATAATGCAGTTCAGCATAATGAGAACAAATCAATCAAACAATTAATCAATAAGAAATTAAAGGACGGTTCCTTGCCATAAGGCAATATTAGGGACGTTTCAAGCAGACTCTGCATCAACAGACGTCAATGCATCACTTGATAGCGGCTGAGTATACAAAGACCGCAAGAGATAGCGAGTTCAAAACAGTGCAAGTCAAAGAGTCGAGGCAAGAGAGTCAGAATATTGACCTATGGTGGTGTGAGATGAGCTTTTAGCTTACTAATGAACGTACCAATACAATTATAAAGTTGAAGATCTTGTGGTAGAGATTTCATAATGGGAGAGCAGAAACCACAAAGGAGCGTCTGCCAAAGGCAGCTCTAATGTCCAGTACAGTAAGTATTTTAGCTGGGGGAGAGAAGACTACGAGAGGGTTATGTATCGATAACAGGTCAGATTGACAGAATGGTTTGCTTAATCTTTTAAAGTTTGGATCTATTTTGAATTTTATACTGTGAGTGATAGGGAACCAGTGTAGTTTCTTAAGGTAGAATACGTGTGAGAGTTTAATTTTTAGCAATACATACAACACAAGAAAAAACATTTTATACACATTGAAGACGAATTTAAAAAGGTCTTAGGAGATCATTCAACAAAGAGTTATAAAAATCAAGATCAGAATGGACAAGCGCAATAGCTACATGTACTACGGTAACAGAATTGATATCAAGTGATCTCCGAGTTTGATGCCATGTTCGGATGTGAAAAAAGGAAAAACGACAGATAGCGGTAGATGAATTATGCGTGTTAAAGTTGAGACATGAACAAAAATTAATTCAAGATTACGACAAGGGGTTATTCTAAAATGAAATGGAAGAGTTGGTTATTTCATGCATTGCTTTGGGTTGCCAATGAGAAGGTGTTCAATTTTTGAAGGATTGACATTTGACAACAAGGCGATTAGTGCAAAACCTGGAACGAACTACATCAAGGGTAGACATAAAGCTTCAACAGATCTTCAAAAGAATGGTTACTAGAAAACTATGACAAGTACTAAAGTGCATGGTCTTAGCAGAACATAGCATAACATAATAACAATTGTGGTGGTACTGTCGTCCATGGCAACAGACAATATTATTACACATTAGCACTACTGACACATTATTAACACTATTAACATATTAACACCTTTGCATTTACATTGCATTACATTGTATTGTATTGCACTATATTGTATTGTATTGTATTTTGTTGTTTTGTATTATATTGTACTACATTGTATTGTAATGTATTGTATTGTATAGTATTGTATCGTATCGCATTGCATTGTATTGTATTGTATTATATTATATTATATGGTATTGTATAGTATTGTATCGCATGATATCGTATCGTTTTGTATTGCAATGTATTGTAATCCTATGAACGGGGATGATGTGGGTATTTGGTGATAAAATCTTCCAGCTAAGCTCTCTCCAGGCGCTAGAGGTCGCTGCAATCCCTGATCCAAGTCCCGATTAATGGAACTGTGGAGTTTGATCGATAGTCCCTGTCTAGCTGATCAATAACCAATCAGTCCCTGGCATTTATATTCCTTCAATTCTTCAGCTGTATTCATATCCATCAGTCGATATTGAACAATTGTCGAGTTTATGTGCGGATTAATGACCCATGACTCCAAAGCAGAGTAGTTGATGTATTGCCTGATACTAAAAAAGGAAGAAGCGGGTTCAAATCTCAACATATTACAAGATTAATAGGTTATTTAAAAATTGAAATTTGAAGGTGCAAGGAAGTGGATTGCAATAAAACTTTGCAGTGAAAGTTTTATCATAGGTATTATATATAATTATTTTTTTTGGAATCAGAAGCACGTATTTTAACGTATGAAAACTTTCACACGTGAATCATATACACTGTCAAAAATACTAGGTTTACCCAAATGATACTGAACTTGAAAAAATTAATACAGAAAATGTACTTAGGTCTAGAAATCAGTTTACGTAACCGCTCAATGCGAAGTTGTTGATTTTCTTATACAACACACAACGCATGAAGAATACAGTAATAATGATAATATTAATAGTAATGGTTTAACGTCCGTTTCTTCATACAAGGATGATGTCAGGGACGTCCCTCCCATCACAAATCACTTTAACGTCTTCTGATATTAGTAGGCCGACTCCTAATTAAGCAAGGCGACAGAAGTAATACTTACTAGTTACAGTCGACCTATGGAATAATACGCATACATTGCACGCATTTTAAATACGTTTCCTTTTATAATATACAAATATTTTAACGTATGATATTTTATAACTAGATGTACACGTGTGCAAAAATGCACATAGGGAAAATGGGCACTATTAACTGAACCTGAATTTGAACCCCAAACTCTCAATCCTAAGGCGGACGTCTACCAATGCACCATACGCCTCTCAAGTAATCAATATCTAAAATTTCGTATAAATGAAAATAGTGTTTTATTTTAGAATTATAAATATGGCGCTGTGATTAAATTTATACTCGTCATGAATTTTTACTCAATAAATGAAAGAGCTGTAATTAGCGCAGCTATTAAGGAATTATTACTATGACCGTATGTCGTCAGCGTTACTTCAGACAGAGAGGACGATAGACAGACAGCCTGATCTGGCTCGTTATATTTATAATACGCGTATGATAGAACCTTTGTTGAAGTGCCATGCACATTATTGCTCAGCCATTGCAGCTGATAAATCACCGAGATAATCTATATAAAAATGTTATATAATAATTTCCTATAACTTCTTCTGATATATATAACTACTGTAAGAAAAACAAAGATTAAGTGCAGCCAGGGTTATGAAAAACGACGTGGGAATAAAACTGAAGTAGCTTTCTCAATTAATCACCGGGAAAATTATATCATGTAGGAATAATACGTTTATGCAGTATCAATTTCCGCTAAGCCACAAGTTTATTTGTTTCGAGTATTAACTAAATATTCCGCAACTAATACGTAGCTTTATGTTGAAGCGCTATTATGAAAGCCCGTGCTTGTACGCTATAAATCACGAAGAGGAGGGTTGGGGGTATCATACTCAAATGTTCAGGCATTTAAATTGCTTGAACGGTTTAGACAGCGTCGAGGCTTTTGCAACAAATTGCTTGGAAATCCTCGTGGTGTAATATTGACTGAAACTGCAGATTGCAGATGATACGGATGTTTAATATAGGCAGTACTGAAACATCTAATGGTGATGATAACACACTGGTATAATAACGCGCTGGTGCTGATAACATGCTGGTGCTGATAACATGCTGGTGATGATAACACGCTGGTGGTGATAACACGCTGGTGGTGATAACGTGTTGGTGACGATAACACGCTGGTGATGATAACGTAATGGTCGCACCTGGTGATGTCCATAGTTACAAATTACTATTAAGTAAGCCAACGTTTAACATTTCGTCGTTTTAAAAGACCTAACCCTACAGAATTTTCATTCGCATCGTTTAATCTTTTTTTTCTTCATCGGTTTTCCTATGGCTTCATATGGCTCGATTGTTTATTAGATGACAGTAAAAATTTAGCTGTATTTCAAGTATAGTTAATACTCCAATAATTAAAGATTGACTTGATGGTCAAGGAATTAATTAGAAAAGGAAAGAGAGTCAGCGACGGGTTGGAGGAGAGAGGGGTTTCATAAGGACTTGGATTTGATAGAGTTCTACGATGTGTATGTCTGAGTATGTTTACCCGAGTTATCTAAGAATTATTACTCTTTTTAAATGTACCAGCTGTTTTAAAGTATTGAAACTATGTAAAGTGTATGACCCAAGCAAGGCGCGACAATTATACTATATGCCCCAAGCATGCCTCGACAATATATACCCCAAGCATGCTGCGACTTAAAATATGTCTCAAACAGTCCAAACCTTTATTTATTTTCTCAAGGGTTTCATTATGTACCCTCAGTCGAAACTTCTCATTTCTCTACTGTTCGCTCGGATCATAAAATCAGATTCTCTGATATATCAACGGCGAGATTTAATATCTAAATCTGTCGCTCTGATGGAGTTGAGTTATGTATTTTTTTATTTCCTGGTGGACGACATCAATTAGTACACCTACCATCTAAAGGTCTCATGTTGGGTACTTCAGAGTTGGGCAGCCTGGTGTCGAGGAGGAACCACCTAACGTCCACTGGTTGACTGGACTGGTAGATGAGAGTCACCGAGGCGTCGTGACCAAACTTGAAATGTCGCAGCTGTCTCTTCATGACCCGAAGACTTGGCACACTTACAGCAAGCTTAGACTCCCAGTAGTCCTGTTAAACATTTAAAAATTTCTACTTGGTATTTACAAAATTGCGCATAGATAAGAAGATTTTACTTGCAATTCTGACTAAGCTCATTTTTTATTTTTTTGTCAATTTTGTAATTTTCAGTCTAAAGTTTCCTTTCGAAGAGATTCGCTTTAACGTGGCTTTTCGGCAAGAGGACTATGAAATTTGCATTAGAGAAATGATAGACTTATTAAATGATATTGTTGTTACAATCTGCATTCTGAAAACTCAATGGTCAAATTAACAATAGGCTAGATGCAGATCATTTTGAATTACTCTACAGCATAGACATCTTTATTAATTTCCTATGAAACACGAGTTCCTCTTCGGTTGATTATTCTTACCCTCAACAAACTCTCTTCACAATAATCTGACAAATAGCAGGTTCAAGTTATAAAACAATGATAGCCCAACTCTCTAGTCTCAAGGGTTTCAATTTTACACTAAAAAGCTGTTAAAGCTAAGGTTAACGTCAGTTTCCTCACTCGAAAGCGACGTCAGTGACGGGCGAGCCCAGGATTTGAACCCGCACCTACTGATCCGCGGTCGAGTATCTTACCGACCGCGAAGTCGGTAAGATCAATATAATAAGATTATATTTGAATATGCTGGTTCCCTATTTGTGTTAAAGTTGCGAACATTAGTTCCTACTTCGTCACCTCTGAGAACTAAGGCAATATACTTTTGTTCCAATTTTACTGTCCTGAATCCAACATGTGAAATACCTAGGATTATGTCTATATACTTATCGTAGATTTTCTGAGCTGAATATTTCTTAAATAGGTTAAGTTTACACTCTTTTGTAACATTTTGAGCATTCTATAAGATCTACAATCTATATGTAATTGGCTGTGACACTGTGGAAGAGGTTGACGTTTGTATGGTTATCATGGTAATCAGCTAGATATGATACTCTGTATCTTCACTGACGACCGATTTTTCTCATGTTAGTTGTAGGAATTAGTTGTGTTGAGGCATTGTGTGCCGTTTATGAATTTGGTGTCTTTGCCGAAAATAAACATATTATCTATCTATCTATCTATCTAATAAATCTTACGTCCTTAATTAAGAGTAATCAATTATGATTAAAAGAACGATAAACCTTCATTTAGCTGAGCAGAGTAAAAGCAATAGAAGTATTTATTCATCATCACCATCGACTTTCAACAGTGAAAACATTTTGCAGCAATTTCTGGAACCTAAGCGCCCCTCAACCGAATGCCCTTTCCTTTCTTATGTTGGAATAGAACTATAACTTAATATTTTTTATTTAGTCTTATCTAGTCATAATTATTATTATATTTTAATCTAAATTTAAGATTCATAAGGCTAAGAAAGGCATCAGTAATTTTTGGATGAAAATAGGACATAAATATTTTAAAATAAAGAAAAGAGAAGACAAAATTTTAAATAATCTTGAAATAAATAACTACCTGTGTGTATATATCGTCTCCAGTATTGAGAGAGCTGATTGTTGTAATGAAGGTAACAGTGAGAAAAGAAGCTATAAAAGTCCAAATGAGGTGATCCATTCCATATAAATATAAAATCCTATCTGAAATAAAAGCGAAATATTTCAAAATGCACCACATTTATAGAGCGGCGTCTATAAATAGATTTATTATTATTATTAATATTATTATTATTATCTTTAAAATCTTTAGGATTTTAATGTTTGCTAAAGGCAATAAATCTAACTTTAACTTCTGTTTCCATGACGAGAGATATTTCAGTAAAGATACAGTGCCGCTAACGCAGGAATATGAACCGATAGTTTCTATCTACAGAGCAAACCTGCTATGAGTGCTATGTGAACGGTCTATAATGTGTCCGCAGCATACTAAACACATTTTTAAATAAAATTGTGCATTCTAATGCTTATAGCTAAAGGAGATACTTTTGGTTGTTTTCCACTAATGCACTTTTCAGCTTCTAGTTCTGCTGCAGGCAAACTGAATTCACACCCTCAGTGTTATGCGATAGGCCTAAGTGTCATGCTGGTATGCTGGTGCAAGTGTCATGCTGTAAGTGTCATGCGGTGCTATGCCCTTATGCTGTCATGCTGTGTCATGCTGTCATACTCTTATGCAATATGTATCATGCTCTGTCATGCCGTCATGTTGTTATGCTGTAATTGTTATGACATAAATGTCATAAAGTCATATTGTTATGCAATAAGCATCATGTTATGTCATGCTGTTATGCAGTAAGTGTCATGCTATCGTTCTGTTGCAAGTGTCATACTGAAAACTAAAATAAAATTCAATCACTCTATAGATGCGAAACGTTGCCTTAAATAAAATTGAGAGGGAAATGTTTAGTCAAATATTTCAAAGCTGCCAAGCTGGTACAGTACATGTATGTTTAAAATTTAATATCACTAGTACTTTTAAAAGATACATTGTTTCCAAACTAATTCTAACTATTCCTTAGTAAGCAAAACAAAGTTACTATATGAAATATGTTTTAGGGAGCTAACGATTTAGAAAGCTAATGCAACAGATATTAACTGATGACATAAATTGAGCTACATTCTCCGAAATGTTGGCATCTGCCTGTCAATATTCAAACTGGAACGTTTCTGCTTCCGTTTAGCTGATTGCAGGATGGGTGTCTGGCAAATGATCGTCAGGGGAATATTAAATGACTTCTCAAAATATTCCACCTCAACAGAAGCGCTCGAGCTGTCGCTTTTAACTCTGCCCATTGCAGCCATTTGAGAGAGGGACCAGTAATTAAATTTGAAGCAGAATAGATTATACATTTTTTAAAGCGTCCTGACGTATAGACGTACAAAATGTTCTAATCTGATATTATGTAAATATGAATCTATCAATAGCATAGGGGTAACGTCATAAAGTTTTAAATGACAGATCCTGAGATGAATTGAACTCTCGCGGGTTCGAATCCCAGCCGCGCTGATCTGAGACTAATATCTCGGACTGGTTATACGGAAAACAGACTAAATTGCCTGACGGTTTAAGCATGTGGTATTAAAAGTGATAGATATCGACATAGTTGATCATTTCACTATTTTATTGAGTACTATTATTACTATATCTACTTTCAATGTTTTATCGAAATTAACTTTCCAATGATATAGGAACGTCTGTGATAACGCGCATAACTATCGACGTAGATACAAAACAATGTTCGCTGGTAATTTCTCAAATTCTAAAAGTTAATTCCTGCGATTTTTTAGTACTTTTGACTTGAAGTTTAAACCTATTTTAAAAGTCAATAATCTATTTAATCGATATAAGACTGATGTAAATTCTATATATATATATATATATATATATATATATATATACATATACAGTATATATTATATATATATTATATATATATATATATATATATATATATATATATATAAAGATAGATCAATAAGATACGATTGATGTAGAGTTGGTGATATAAAAACTGATTACCTACATTGACGGTTGCAGGTGATGAAACTGATATCATATATATATATATATATACTGTATATAATATATATATATATATATATATATATATATATATGTATATATATATATATATATATATACATGTAGCCTATATATATAATAGATATATAGCTTATATCGGAATTATATAGGCCTTTATATATATATATATATATATATATATATATATATATATATATGTATATATATATATATAGTGCATCTTAGTGCACTACGAACTGGCAGGTCCATGGTATATAAAGCTCCCACTCTTCTCTGTCTTCCGCTTTCCTCTTAATGTCCACATGTGAATGGATCTTTATATCATTTAACATCCCTAACCTCCTAATATATATATATATAAGCTAAAGCTAAGGTTAACGTCAGTTTCCTCACTCGAAAGCGATGTCAGTGACGGGCGAGCCCAGGATTTGAACCCACACCATCTGATCCGCGGTCGAGTATCTTATGTATCTGAGTTATGCACGGTTTTTTAACTCTTTTATTTTTGTTCGTCAGCTTGGAATTATATCAGTATGGACTTATATCAGTAGTGCTATCATTGTCGTTTATGACTGTGGCACCTAATTGTTGTTGTTGACGTTATTGCTGCTGCTGTTTAGGTGGAATTCAATGTAAAATTCTAAGGTGAAGCCTACAATTTGGAAGTTGAAATTTGGATGCCATTGAGTTTGATGTTGTGTCGCTATATTGACGCAGACTTACGAGAAACAACAAGTACTTGAAGATTCAAAGTTAAATTCGATCTTTGGAAGGCATACCATCTCTATAACTATTAGAATGAAGCATTTAACCACGCCATGGGAAATCATTATTGTATGGCTGTTAGACTGGACACGAGAGAATTGTGACCCCAGAGCATAGAGATTTAACTTAATGATTTGTAGCACGTCTGATAAAGAACGTAGAGAGATGCACTGGCAGGACTGCTTCATTCAAGCAGTAAAATATTCAATGAACATGCATATTTCACTGCCTGGAGAACAATACCTCATGAATTAATAATAGCTACACCAAATAACTCTAATTGTTTGTTAATGTTAATAAAAGAAAAAATATTGTAAGACAGTGCAAGCTTTCGTTTCTGCTGATGAGTGATGGCAGTGGTATTATCAGTTAACAGCATTATAAGTGACGGGATGATCCGGTATTAGGTCAGTAAGATGTCGGAGGACCGGTAAGTGCATAGTACAAACCTAATCCAGTGCTCTCCCCGTCACTTACTTGCTTTCGAGTCAGAAATTTGATCATGTTAACATCTTCACATGTTAAATTGATCATGTTAACATCTTCACATGATCATCTTAACATGTTCAAGTGATTTTAAAGACAAATTAAATATGATCATTAAGAGAATAGAGTTTCTTTCTAATCGGAGCATCGTGACTACAAATGACTTGATTTACAGGCTTCGATAAACGTTAACATTTATTCAGCGTATATGAAAATCAAGGCCTCTTAATTTCTAATCTTTCTGCTTCATCATCATCATCATCGTCATCATCATCATCATCATCATATCATCATCATCATCATTTTCTCCTGCATCTCATTTCAGTTTGGCTATGGTTGAGATGCGAATAGACCTTCTCCACTCCTCTTTGCCCCACATAGTACTATCAGTCAATCTTCTATTCGTCCTGAAAACGCAAGCGATTGCTTAAAAGACTCTTTCGGCATACTATCACAATTAAAGTTCAATGCGTAATGCGCAATTGCGGCGAAGTTAATGTGGATGCTATAAAATTAACGATCCGTCGTACAGTATATATATATATATATATATATATATATATATATATATATATATATACTGTTTTTAAATAATGTATATGGACAGTATGACATTGTACAAAATAAAGAACACTGTTAAAAATTAATAAGTACATTTTATACTTTACCATATTCCAAAATAGACCTTTTTTGTTATTAATTGTAACATTATTTTTAAGATATGCTCTCTGTTATACAGTAATGTACAAAAACAATGGAAATTTACTTGAGATAATTTGCTAATTTGAAATTATTTTGTAAAAGTTAGGGCAACGTTAAAATTTTTAGGTTCTTGAAGATAAACAACTATTGTTGTTATATAATATAATAAACAAATATTGTTGTTATACTAATATTGTTGTTAACTATTGCTGTTACGACTATACTGTAAAACATTCTATCAATTTTTGCAGATGGCAATTGTTAGGTGCGTCTTTTTGTGGTCAAAGGACCCTAAACATTGAGATGTTTATCACATTGACCACTCTTAAGTTTTGTCCTTCAAATTTGCTGATTATGATGGCTGTATAATATGTTAGTACCAAACAGTAATGTCATATAAATTAGAAGGAACCCCGTTATAGTCTTCTTTGTCACTCATCTGACCTCTGATCATTGTCACCTCTCTGACCTCTGACCTTTGTCACTCCTCTGACCTCTGACCTTTGTCACTACTCTGACTTCTGATCATTGTCACTTCTCTGATCATTGTCACTTCTCTGACCATTGTCACTTCTCTGATCATTGTCACTTCTCTGATCATTGTCACTTCTCTGACCATTGTCACTTCTCTGATCATTGTCACTTCTCTGATCATTGTCACTTCTCTGATCATTGTCACTTCTCTGATCACTCTAGCGCACACATATCTTGAATTGCGTATAAGTTTTACGCTGTCATTTGCATACTACATGTATATATGAAATGGGAATACTTAACACAGAATATGCATAGTCATAATCATAGATCTATCAAAATAATATCATGCCAAAAGTCAAGTGCTGCAATAAATGTGCATAACGCCGATGATAGAGAATATAGGTTACAAAATTAACACATTGTAAAATACTATAATAATTCGAGAAATTACACAAAGCCATTTTAATAAATACGATGAAGCGATATTTAAGTTTTAATTTATTACTATGAAAGCTGAGAAATTACTTAGAATGTTCAATATGAAATCCATTATACTTTACATTTTAGTGCGATTATTTTAATTTTTAGGACCAATTACAATAATATTTCTGTTACTATAGTAGTTGTTTCCCCCGTGTTGTGTAAGGGTTGTTTGAAGAATAGACCAACCGGTGACTGCACGTGTCGTAGAAAGGCGACTAAAGCAGTAAGTTCCAAACCAACGTCGAAATGCCATTCGTTCGGTGAGCGCTTAGGCTTCAGAATTTGCTGCTAAATTTTCTAAAACGAATGGAAAAGAATATTTCATTCTTTGTCCAGACCCTAGTTAAATTAGGATTAAGGTAAGATGATGATGCTAGTAATTAGTTGGTATCTCAGCTAAGTAATTTTGAATGCTGTTGAAGAACTTCTGCAGTACTCACAGATCTTCTTGTAACCTTCGATCTTCGAGTGAATAACTCAACTCTGGAAAATTTTCCTTCCAAAGATTCAATAGCTGGAAGGTCATCATCTGGAGTCGGAATTCTTTCAAAGTCAAAACTTCCAGATGGTCTTCCAGAAAGGTGAAATTTTCCATCAAAAGTAGGAAAAGAATAACGTGGTTTGACAAGATTCTGCATTACTGAGTCAAATCTAGAATCCCTTTCTAGACTTTTTAGAAATTCATTTCCTGAATCTAATGTGTATCGATCTCTATATTTTGATTTTTCTGACTCAGTGTCCATACCATTAGAAGAATCGGTTGCTGATGGTGATTTCGCATCAGATAAATTACTATTTCCCTTACTGTCGTCTCCTTTCGCAGAGTCATTCTCATATTGCGCAGCCTGCTGAATTTTAAATCGACTTAAGTCTGTGATGTGCTCTATGCCTATGCGATCACTCTTTCCATCCTTGGTGATTAACTTTATGTATTTCACTTCGTTTATGATCTGTGAAATTTCCGATGACTTCTCATTACTCGCAGGTGATGACCGGCTGAAACATTTTGATGGACGATCGTTTGTCTCGATCATTGGCAAAAATGGTAGGGACACCGCTCTTCCACTTCTTCCGTTTGATTCTTCGTTTCTATGTTCATTCCTTGCCGCCCCTTCCGTTCCACTCGTGGAGCCGCTTTCTGGTTTTGGAGAGAGGATTGACAAATGGGTCAGACCAGCTCGTTCCAGCTGACGCTGTTTGGCTCGCTGAGCTACGAGAAATCCCTGCCGATGACTGTTTAGGATTCGCAGATTTCTTTCCTGTTCTGTCTCAAGGAATGCAAAGAGAGCAGTCAGATGGCGCTGCTCACCGATGTTTTCTCGGAGAATGACGTCAGTTTCTTTAGTGTGACGTACTCCTGTGAGACTGTGGTGTCGTCTTCTGACATCACAGGGGTTTATGTCGGGTACCCGTTGCCATATTGGCTTCTTCATGCTCCCTCTAGACATAGGCCTATAGGTACTGTTAGTGCAGGAGACAATTGATTATGATAAAGACTATCTCTGTAGGTTAATAATTTACTAAAAACTTAATAAACTGCAACGACCGTAGTGTAAATCAAATATATCTAAAATTGCAAAATATGACAAAAATGAAAGAGTATGATGCGTATGATAATTTTTTTCACTCATGAACGACACAAAAACTATGCATTTATTTATCCGCGGTAATCAAACAAATCACGTAGCTTCTTTGTTTTCTGCTGCTAGCTCGCTTTGAATTAATCTACTACTTGAAAATGAATTGATATTTTAATTTATTGTTACTGTTCCACTAATTAATTACTATTTTAACTGATACACTGATTAATTACTATTTTAACTGATTCCCAGTTGCCGGACGGCTGGGCCAGTCTCATTAGAGATTTTATTCTCTATTATTTAAACTAGAAATCATATCCGAACCTAAGCACAAACTCTTACATCATCTTATAGGCAAGCATATCATCTAGCCTCAGAAGGGCATATAAAACAAAATGCTTTACCTGTCAGCTTTGTATGACGAATAAAGAGATTCATATATAGGCCTATCGTTACTGCTACTGGTGCCATAGTTATCTAACCGCAGTCAAATGAATTTTAAACTAATAGGCCTGTGGATTGTAGTTATTTTTACAAGTGTTACCGTAAAGTAAAAGTAAAGCTAAGGCTAACGTCAGTTTCCTCACTAGAAAGCGATGTCAGTGACGGGTGAGCCCAGTATTTGAACCCCGCACCTACTGATCCGCAGTCGAGTATCTTACCGACTTCGCCATTGGCGTATCACAAGGATTCTGTTAGTAAAGATTCGACTGGAATTCTGACCGCGACCTCAACATTAGGCTACTCTTAACCTGGGCGCGATATCATCTCTATGCTTGAAAAAAGCTAAAAATATAGAAATTGTGAAATTAATAACATTATCTTCCAAATTTGCGCTAACAATTTTCTGAATTTGCCGTATAAAAATTTTATAGAACTTGTTCGTTAATTAATACTGACTAATGACATTCAATGAACAGACTAGGTTTGAGTTATATTAAACAAAACAAACTATAAAACACTAATAATCTTATAACTCATACCATCTGTAAAACACTAACAATTAATCTCATAACTCATACCAATTATAAAGCACTAATAATCGTACAACTCATACAATATGTAAATGGACGGATCCGGTCAAGACAAGGGGAATGATCGCCTCTCTCTAAAACACATACTAAACATTTATACTTTCACTATACGCTTACACTTTATTTTCAAACACTGCTGTATATGCCATTCTGCCAAAGAAACTAAACCAATATTTTTATAATATTAGCTTATCATGCTCCACATAAAATAACAAAATGTGGCCTAATTAAAAATTATGTCACAAATCATTCATTCGGTCATATAAAACTGTTCTGCTCATTAAACTATTTCACAGTATATATATATATATATATATATATATATATATATATATATATATATACATGTATATATATAGGCCTATATATATATATACATAATAAATTATATATATATATGTCTATTCTTATCCGGACCTTAGTTAGTTGAACTTGGATTCAAGACAATTATAAGATAATTATATATATATATATATATATATATATAATTATCTTATACTGTATATATATAATTACATATGACCTCCACCGATTCTGAAACACAACATGCTTCGCGCCAGGTAAGGAACATGTGTCTCTTGAAATCGTTGAGACAAATTGATTAATGTTGACACAATAATTATCATGGATATTAATCTAGCGAGGGGTTCTCATTCGGTTATATAAGTACCCTTCGATTTGAATATTCTCGAATAGATTCTGGATTACGTATACACTAGTTGATGCCAAGATTGGCAAGATTGACTGTACCCATGTGTAAAAATAACATAAAATGTAATGTCTAGAAATTTAGTGGCTATAATATATTCTATCGCAGTAGTTTATTAAACACAATAGTAACCGTCGCATAGCTAAGTTATAAACTCACCTACCTAATTAGACCAAGGTTTCTAACATCAGTCACAGACTCTAACAGCCCGTAGGAGGATGCGCAGATATTAAATATAGATTTCTTTAGTTCTTAAAAATATACTAATCGTAAACTGAGTTTAACATAGAATTCGACTAACCAAGAGCTGGGGATCGAATTTGGGAAACCTCCTCAGAAGCTCAGTGTTTCATAAGCTCAAGGTCCATCATGACATGGGCGATGGGATCAAATTTTGATCTTAATTTTCTACCATCTCTGTTGGCCGCAGGCTACAATTTATTACTTTATTATAATTTAAATCATAATCATCATCTTCCCTTAAATCTCAGTTTAACTAGGGTCGAGATATGAATAGACTTGATCCATTTGTTCAAGTTTTTGTAGCAATTTCTGAAGCCTAGGCGCTCACCAACCGAATGCCCTTTCTGACACTGAATTTGGTTATAATTTAAATGATTTATGTAATTTAAATTAAATGAATGGTGTAACCCTATCAATCGATATGGTGTTTGACTCTGCATGACGTAATTTCTTTTTTGGATTTAATAAGCATCTCTTTTTCAATCGATCATTAGGTCAATCGATGGCATATTCTTTCTGAAACATGAGAAGTAAATGTGAGAATGAATTTGAATTGCAGACCAGCCATTCGGTTGAATACTTGAAAAGAGATCGATATGATTGACCTCTCTCTCTCTCTCTCTGTAGTACACGTCCTACTTGTAGGTCTATGGTATATAACGACTACACTCTTCGGTCTTCCGCTTTCCTCTTTATGTCCACATTGACTGATCTGTCCTTAAGCAAAAGTAACATAAAGTAACTTTTGCAAAATTCTTAATTTCAGCTTCTTACAGTTGTTACTGGTAGAAATGAAAAGAAGAAAAGTTGAAAACCTTCTTATTTAGCTTGTTGAAGATATAACCTACAACAATATCGATGTTGTAGATAACAACAGAGAACGTCGATTGTCTCTTGACATTGGTGGGATCATTCATGTAGTTATATGCCTTATTACTTTGTAAAATTGGCTCATAAATCAAATTAGTAAAACATTAATAATTTTATTAGATTTAATTGCATAAACATTTTGCAATACATTTATTTTCTTACATTTTTTATAACGAAAAATGCAAAAAAACTAAAACCTAGTAGCCTCAGTTCAAATCTCAGTTCATGCAACCACTGATGACTATCCCCTAGGGCACCTCGAAGGTTAATCATATATCGGTGCCAATTAGTTCTATCAATAGCAAAGCTATAATAATTAATTGACAAAGATTTTTGTAATATCTGCTACGAACCTTTAAAGTAGTCTCGAATACTTATCGTGACACTGATATAGAAATGGTCGTTTCAAGAAAGTAAAGCTCAGTATAAAATACTATAAATGCAAGATCGATAAGAATGAGATGAAAATGAGAGCTTGATAACAGATCGAGCTGTCTGTCTAGTCTGTCTGTCTGGCTGGAGCCAGTGGCCATGTCGGTAAGATGTTCGACCGCGGATCAGTATGTGCGGGGTTCAAATCCTGGGCTCATCCGCACAGACATCGCTTTCGAGTGAGGAAACTGACGTTAACATTAGCGTTTACCAGCTTTAATCAATATGATAAAGGATACTACTAATATGAATATTTAATCATAAATTAATATCAATATATCTGATATCTTTCTACACAGATTCGATTCCAAACCCATATTCGACATCATCTCAAAGATAGATTGGCATAGAAAATTTCCAAATGAAGAATTAGGGCTCTAAAATGGTCTTTAGACATCGAAGAAACTCACGCTGTACCTTCAAAATATACACTAGTCTTCTTGCAGAGTTTCTTGGAACCGACTCCCTAAATGTATTGCTTACTTCATATCTTTTTAGGCACAAAGTCAGGCTGTTGGCTTGGCCATGAGGCTGAGCAAACAATTAGGATTTATTAGGTCTAACCACGAAGAATTAGATCAAGAGAGGGCGCACTGTGTCTTTCTTCCAATCCATATGCAGATTTTCACTAGGGACGTTGTACACCCGAGTCGTAACGTATAACATAACAGCAATTAGAGTGCTATTGTCGTTCATGACAACATCGAGCACTATTGAGCCAAATCCAAGCCATTGAGCTAAAAGAACCTCCCAAACGGTAAAAGTCTAACATCAGAAAATCATTCCAAATATAAAGGGAATAAATGAAAGTTATTTTACGTGAAATCAGTTCAAATACAAAGGGAATCAAGGAAAGTTATTTTACATGCTGACCGCAACTCAAGTGCACGGGATGGAAAAGAGAGACGGAAAATGTAGGTCTTAAACTGCTTATGGAACTGCTCATAGAGCAGAGGCCGATGTGATTCAAACAAAGAATTCCGTGGAGTGGATATAAAAGAATTCCGGATATGCGGTGCAGCATGCTGAAAAGAATGATTAGATAGCTTAGAGATTGAATGTAAGCTAAGTCTCTCAAGAGTAATAAATTTAGAAGAAGCATACATTAAATTGTTACTCGTGTTGTATTCTATATCTACATGTATTGTACGTTGGATATTTGTATAGGCCTATGTTTGGCATGTATTAATCATTGAGAATTGGATTGGACTCAGTCTAGTCTGACTGCTGCTTTGATTGGTTTGTCATTTCGATCAACCACGTCGATCTTTGGGCTTCTTCCTCTTGAAGAGAAACCCTTTGGGCTTCTGGTCTTTATGTTAAATCCACTAAAATCTTATACCACCGACTTTTTCGTTTGTCACAATGCTTGCAATGTTTCATTTCAATTTACTAAATTACACTTAATTTATTTACGTAAATGTAATTACAGTAAATGTCAATTTATTAAGGTAAGTGTAACGATCGTTAGTTGTTAATTAATTAATTAATTTAAATTTAAGTCAATTTTTTACAATAATTTGTTTCATAACTACATATTTAGGCCTACATATTAAATGAAGGCCTAAAATGTGTTATTACTCTACGCAAGCTTTATATTTCCGCTTACACAGATTTATGATGCATGTTAAGTTTATATAAGCTAACTTAAAATATTTGTTGTAAATCTCTGACCCAATTAATTGCGGTTATGAAGAATTTTAGATAATTATAGGCTCTCAAAGGCTCTACAGAAATACCAAGCAGTATTGTTTGAATTAATTGCACTGAGAAATCAAAGAAAAAGATTGGTCCGGTTAATAATTACAATAGATTTCCAGTAACTGTTGACTTGCAAGGCAACGTAGAATGTTGAGTGTAAACAAATCTATGACGCAAAGACCACAATTAATCATTTCTAATCATTTCTAATAGTGAGGTCTGTGGAACGTGAAGAATTTCTAACGAATATTGGTAATTATTTAATTCTGGAAATACAGAATTTTATGGCGAACTGAAATAGTAATTAATTTTAGACTTAACTAGCAGTTGCTGCGTTGAAAATTGCAGATAATAGAAGAGTGTTGGAAAAGGTCTCAAATAGGGCAAAAATGAAAATGACGTAAACCGTGATATAAACACACGTTATAGTGAAATGATCATCTGTGATCATAATAATTTATCTTTCACTTTAACTACCACATGTTTAGCCATTAGAATAGTTTTGCCAATAATACGGTGAATGTCCGAGATTTTGCTCTCTCTTTATTTCTTTCTTGCTTTCTTTCTTTATTTCTCTCTCTCTCTCTCTCTCTCTCTCTCTCTCTCTCTCTCTTAAAGCACTCAGTCTATCTCTCAGTCTATCCCTCAGTCTGCCTCTCAGTCTGCCTCTAAGTTTATCGCTTATCACCTAGTCTGTCTATCTCTCATGCTATGTCTCTAATATAAACTTTAATTCACCAATACATGGTAGTATCAAACAAAGATTTAGAAAAAAGAAAAGTAAACGAGAAGAAACAACACTTAGCATACAAGTACAGTTAAGCAATGAAAACTAGTACTTTACAAGTGTCAAACAGAATCAAATCAACTCAATTATTCATTAGAATATTCAATATGTAGCATTTTGTCAACGTAGATCAAAAATTTTAATCGTATTTTAGCAACATAATCAAGAGATGAAATATTACATTTCCTTTGTAAATTTCAAATTCTAAATAATCTGGATGATCTAATTCGATCCCTTTAATAATTTTGGCACCCAATACTAATTTGTTTAAAAAATTATATCTATGGTATTCATATAAAATACTGAAAGGCCAAAAATCAAAATAATATTGACATCACATAATTACTTCCTTGTCAATTGTGTAAAAGATCTTCGAAAAGATACTGTCATATGCTCTACTCATACTCTTTAAGTCTGAATCTCGCAAGGTGGCAGCAGCAGTGCCATAAAGCAATGGTGATACACCATTACTATCGATCAGTTTAAGAATGACATCTTCAGATTGTCTAATTGTCTCTCTCCCTCTATTTATCCGTAGTTGAAGCGAATCTAATTTTATTTTAAAAAATAATTGTAGAGAAATGGACACGAGCAAGATTTGAGTACCACAAGCAAGATTTGAGCAATACGAACAAGATTTGAACAACACAAGCAAGATTTCAGAAACACGAGCAAGATTTTAGCACACGAGCAAGATTTGAGCAACACGAGCAAGATATGAGCTGCAGATTTATCAACATCTCACGAAACCTGTTTAATTCAAATAGTGCGTTGCGATGTAAAATCTCTCGGACACAGGAATTTTAACTCGAAGCTTTAACTAAACTACTAACAACGAGAAATTAAACAAAATGTTTAGAAATGGCAATGAAGTCAAGTAATAAACAAATTAAAATTAATTATTTTACAACAATGCACAAAAAGGCTATAGACTTCGAGATATTCTCGTTTGTGGAGTGTAATTTTGTTGAAATAAGCAAGCTGGCAGCAGTTGTTTGTTGATAGGAAGAATGCTGAAATATCATATAATATTCACCAGATGACACTGGTTCCTTAAGTCAGGACACAGGAAAGGAATCTTATTGCATTGAAAATTAAGAAAATGTAAATAACAATACTTTCGTCGGTGCAGTGCTCTTTGCAAGGAAATTATGCAGACAAGCGAAAGATATTAGACTGCGGGTCAGTACGTGCGGGATTCAAATCCGGGGATCGTCCCTTCACTGATGTCACTGTTAAGAGATGAAACTGACGTTAACGCCGGAGGTTTTTGCATGGGCAATGAAACCACTTTGTTCACGATGTCGTCAGATCATTCAGATGTCAATGGGCAACGTTTGACCGTCTGTTGTAATAGATTTAGCAGTTCCTTGCTCAGTGGCTGGTCAAATCTTGAAACACAGCTGTAAACTTCAGGGTTTCTGTTAATTGTTTTCCAATTGGACCTTTTGCCGAAAATTTTGATCGCTCGCCTACTAGGGTTTGCTGTGCAATAGGCATTAGAAATGTAACAGTGGAGATTCCGTCCACTTGTGAACATGTAATATATAGTTTCATATAATTCCATCGATATTATTGCCAAATATTTACAAAACATTCGTTAAAGTAATGGCCAACTGAGAAAATACCAGTTGATAAATATTCTCTAATTTTCTTAATATGTGTCAAATGTAGATGTGCCAAAGTTGAAATAGGTCTATCAACTTTTATCTTATTCCTTGGATGCATCGAGACGTAGGCCTTCTTAAGATGACAGATATCTTATAATTTAAATTTATATAGATATAGGCCTAAAAATTCATGCACGCATTCGCTGCTTTGATAATAACTTGCACTTTGTAAACATTACAATTATTAAGTCTTAATTAAATTAATTAAACTTATTCAGCTTCTCATTTTAAACAGATTATACTTCAGGCCGATGAAATAGCAAGAGCGTACTCTATAATGAAGTCATTTGGTTGATTGAAATAACTGCTAAAATCCATGTTAATGTCGACAACAATTAATAGGCCTACTTAATGAAATTCCTCTCGAATGCTGGACAATTCCATTACTTTCAAAAAGCTATTTAAAAAATTAAAAAGTAAAGTCAATTGACCTCCTAATTTAAACAAAATTGTTAAGAGTCTCATTATTAAGATGAATTAAAAATTGTGTACTTTTGGTTGCAACATTCACTGTTTAATATTTAACATTTAGCTAACAACTAAAAATTGTGGCATCTGTCTCTCATTATAGTGGGAGGGAGAAAATACATTTTCAAAATTGCAAGAAGACATAATCATGTCAAGTTTTCAAATTTTCACTAGGAAATTAATAAGATAAGTCATTTGAAAATATTAAAATCCGAAGTAGTCTTACGCTGAAGGGGTTCCTGACCTCACAGTTGACATAAGAGAAGCCCATGGAATTAAATAAAGTGATACTTAGAGTTTTCTGCTTGATTAAACACGATCGACGATAGATTTAATTGAGGAATATAATGCTTAGTAGTTATAGTCATAGATGGGGCCATTTGCTGGTGACAACTATATTGACACTGAGTCTATAAAAATATTTAATCTTCTCTATAGTTTACAACCAAGTGGAAGATTCAAGGCATAATTATAGTCATACTCAGAGCCTGCTTTTACTCTTCATAGAGAGCACTACAAAGATCAGCAGGTTTATCCTTCCACAAAAGCTATGACTTTTCCACACCTAAATGCAGCCTATAGCTTGGGAATAGTATGGCTCCTGAGGTGCTTTCCCTTTGCTTTCCTCAGTTCTTGCAGAGTAGCCTTTTACGACACGTGCAGTTTACGGTTGGACTATTCTTCAGTCGTCATTTAACAGGACCACTGACGAGCAACTGAAGTCAGTAGAAATTCCTAAAGTAAAATCAAAGCCAAGTTTAACGTCAGTTTCCAGGTTGACAACGTGCCAGTGACGTGGTGAGCACTGAATTTGAACCCTATACAGTGGCATCTGTTGAAAGTAACATAAAGTACTAACTGTCTAAATATAGCCATAGCCAAAATCGTAAATCCCATTGTACTTTGACGGTAGAAGATACTTTTTACTTGCTAGCATCTTTCTGCAAAAATCATGCAATGGATATAGAGAATTAACGCTTAGTTGTAGTAAACCTACATCAGTTCGTCTGCTATCTGTAACAACGTATGCTATCTGTAACAATGTATGCTATGTGTAACAACGTATGCTATCTGTAACAACGTATGCTATCTGTAACAACGTATGCTATGTGTAACAACGTATGCTATGTGTAACAACGTATGCTATGTGTAACAACGTATGCTATGTGTAACAACGTATGCTATGTGTAACAACGTATGCTATGTGTAACAATGTATGCTATTTGTAACAATGTATGCTATGTGTAACAATGTATGCTATGTGTAACAATGTATGCTATGTGTAACAATGTATGCTATGTGTAACTATGTATGCTATGTGTAACAATGTATGCTATCTGTTACATCGTATGCTATCTGTTACAACGTATGCTATCTGTTACAACGTATGCTATCGGTTAAAATGTATTCTATCTGTAACAACGTATGTTATGTGTAACAGCATATGCTATCTGTTACAACGTATGCTATCTGTAACAACGTATGCTAGCTGTAACAACGTATGCTATCTGTTACAACGTATGCTATCTGTTGCAACGTATACTATCTGTTACAACGTATGCTATCTGTTACAACGTATGCTATCTGTTACAACGTATGCTATGTGTTACAATGCCGCTGAGCACTTTATGTGATGGACCTACTTGAGGCAGCGCTGGATGCTCCTAAATTGTTCCTAATAGAGAAAGAAATATGTTTATTAAATCAAAACACAGCACATACCACACAAATTGAAAACAATCATACGAATGTAGTCAAAAGTTGAATAGAAAGCAAAATAAAAAATAGCATCAATCAAACTAATTAAGTAGAGGCGGAAGCAATAGGCCATCAAAGAGAACGAGAATCGTTCTATCTAGTTGAACACCTATTTATCCAGAGTTATTAGACAAACAGAAACATACAATGAAATAATAAAGTAAATTGGCTTAAGCTTTTACCATTTAGATAATCGAAATTAAATATACTGGTCGAACAGCACAAGTAGTGTGCAAGGAATATTCTTACCAATCTATTAAATGATTTTTATATTTGGTAATGAATGATGACAGAATACATTTATTTCGAATTGGAGGTAGAATTTCATTCCAATTAGTGCTAGCAGTATTAACGTAAGTTTTGAAAAATGAGATATCTGATTTGTTAATACATGTAGAATATAATAAATCCTTGAACGACAAGATTTGTATAATGTACAGTACATCAATATTATATAATATCTCAATGGACCCTACGAATTATATAATATAATATAATGTTTATTGAATAAATTCAATTGAAAAATATATAAATTAAATACAATAAATCAATTCATTAAATCAATTCATAGCACTGTAAGAATCGCCGTTGTAAGAATCATTAAAACAGATCAGAAGCTTTCATCAATTGTTTGCAAAGCTCTCTTAGTGCACTGCCTACTGTCAGGTCCATGTCATATAACGCCTCCAATTTTCTCTGTCTTCCCTTTTCATCTTTTTGTCCACAAGAAGTAAAGCTTTAATTCTTTAAATGGCAGTTAAACGTCTTTTTATCTGTATAAATAGAAGAATAGCTACAACGTATGCCTAACCTTTTTAGCAGCTGAACCTTCGTATATAACTCAAAAGTCTCTTATTAAAATTCTCTGAAGATAAATGCTATAAGCTTCTGGCATGCTATTTTATGTTCTTTGTCAGGCAATTTGTTACAAATAGACCTACTTGTTTATAACACTTTTGTGATGCTATCAAATTGCCTGTTTGGTCACCCTAAAATAGAACTTTAAAAGCTCTTTGTGCATTAGCTGGAGGGAGAAAGATAGAAAGAGAGAAAGAAAGACAGTAAGATCTCAGAAAGATAGCAGCAGATATAAACGATTTCAAATGGTATAACTTTTCCAGACTGGAAAAGAACTAAGCATCTAGTCACTTTCATTAATGCTTGATAGATTTGTGAGGCTCAATTTATGTGTTTATGAATATTGAATTGAGACGAGAGTGGATTTGATAGAAACTCTCTAACAGTGTCGACAGAATCAGCTGCTCGACGGCGCAGTCCAGCTAAAGACCTCACAACGGAAGTGCTAAGAAAGTCCGCTAACGTCCTTTGACCGGATGTTGGAGTATAATTGCAGCGGCCGTAATGTCGTCTTGAAGAAGTCGGCGACTGACTGAGGTAAGAACAACAACAACATCATCGTCATCAACAACAACAGTATCATCATTAACAACAACAACATCATCGTCATCAACAGCATCATCATCATCAACAACAACAACATCATCATCGTCATCACTAACAACATCATCTTCATTAACAACAACATCATCATCATCATCAACAACAACATCGTCATCCTCTTGCCTTTGATCTTGGACTTGCACTGTTGTGATCTCATGTTCTTTTTTTGTACATGTATACTAATGAATTCGTCACCTGTGTTTTGACGTCTGTATCTGCAGAATCTGCAAGAGATGACCCTGACATTGCCTTATGGCGAGGAACCGGACGTTAAATAATACTACTACTACTAATAATAATAATAATAAATAATAATAATAATAATAACAACATCATCGTCATCAACAATAACAACATCAACATCAGCAACAATATTGTCATCCTCTTGTCAAATCGTGATTGACAACATGGTGCTGCTGCAGAGGCTGCGGCTAATAGGAAAACTCTGAAGTATGCCGAAATCTCTAGCAGCTATATCTTCATGCCTATTGCCTTTGAAACCCTGGGCCCCGTTAACTCTGTCGCATCAGACTTTATTGACGAAATAGGCAGGAGGACCAGCGCCATTACTGGTGATAAGCGCGAAAAAGCTTTTCTTTGGCAGCGACTGTCTATTGCTCTCCAGCGATTCAATGCAGTCTGCTTCAGTGGCACTTTGGCTAATGCGGCTTCCCAGAGTGTAGAGGAATTATTTTAATCGCTTCTTTTTTAAACTTTTAATTAAATAAAGCCTCTTTTATCTTATTTTTTAGCCCAGGGCCCTTTAGAGCCCAGGGCATTAAAATAATAATAATAATAATAATAATAATAATAATAATCATAGACATAAATGAAGTAATTTGAATGAAGTTGACAACAGACAGAAGCATGTTAAAATAAGGGAATAATCATTTATATTTTCAATTGCACGCTATCATGAGTATGAATAGTTTAAATATATACGAATTGCAATGCTTATTATGAATTGTTGTGTAAATAATTCTAATGCTTACAGCTTACGAAATGCAACCAAAAAGTAATTAACGTATAGATTGCACAAATTTAAGTTATGAATTAATTAGTAATTACTGATCTTACAATAATAATAAAGGTTTAACTCCGTTTCCTCATCCAAGGATGATGTCAGGGACGTCCCCACAGTACATATCACTCTCAGATCAATTCACCTAGAGCAATCTGCAAAATAAATGTGCTGAGAAAAGTAAGGTCCTAAACGAAAGCCAGCCAGTCCGGTGATCAAAAATTGTCAAGATAGATCGATTATTTTTGTTATAGGGCTACTTATGGCAACTGCATGTACTACATGTTACTTGCTTAGTTGCTGTTTTTTGGTTTTCGTTATTTCCTCCTTTCCTCAGCATGATAATTATTAATAATCGATCAATCGTTGCATTTGATGGCCCTCAAATGGCAGCCGGCGCTGATTTAAGAATAACCTTCCAACTAACACTGGTCTTATAAGGTGGTCAATGAACTATATACTTGTCGAGCCTGACGTAGCTTAACTTCGTTCAATTGAGAAATTAGCTGTGCTTCAATACTCGCAGCTAAACCGAGTGAGTTAAATCCCGCCCTGTATTAAAAGTTTATAAAGTTTTTATATAAGCTAAATTAATAATAAAAAGTTAAGTCTTGATCATGTAGGAAAGAGTTAATGGGCATAGGCCTGTAGCCATAGCAACTATTTCTGTCGTAATTTTCTGTAATTCTACAATTGGTTACTAGAAGGCTTGATTGACACACGTAGGAGGAGCTAACTCATGTAGATCCTGATCTACAAAAATCGTTAAATAACGGGCGTCTTGCAGTCACTGTAATGGTTGTATGCAAGGTACGAATTATTTCAAGGTTTTAGCAAATTAATTACTAATCAAATAATTAAGAAATTCAATAACTATTTAAAATTAATTAATTAATTAATTATCGCCTGTACTAATTATTTCCATAGCTTCTACTTATGCAAATTAGTCAATTTAACCCAACTTAAACTTTCGTAGGAATGTTGCAAACGCTGTGAGACCCCGTGATGCTATGATTATCGTTTATCGTTATCTTATTTATCTTTGGACCGATTTTGGATTTTGGTATTTGCAACGTTTTGGGCCTTCTTTTTGCTCACTGGCTTGAATTTGTCTCAATAGTGCTCGATGTTGTCATGGACAATAGTAGCACTATAATTGTTGTTGTTATTATGCTATTATGCAGTAAAGTTATAAAATTAAGTGAAAAAGTAAAAAGGCCCTTGAGGTAAGATTTAATTTCTATATATCTTTAAAAATTAAAATATAATTAAAAAAATTAATTAACTTAATAAATAAATAAATAAAATTAAAATTAATTAATTATTTTTTATAATTAAATTTCCATACAAAGAGAATGTTAAAAGTAATAATTGTACACAAAACAACAATAAAATCATCATCCATGATGATATCTCATAATACATGTATTAATTTAATTATCTAAGTTATCAGTTGGCTTATCCTGCCAACTGTACACATTTATCCTATATAAACTTATGTAAGAGCCTACATTACTCATCATCCTCGAATCCCAAATCCCTCGAATCCCAGTTTACGAATAGACCTTCTCCAATCCTCACGGTCGCACACCATACCGCTAGTCAATCCCATAGTAAAAATTAAAACACATTTCTCTCTCCCCCCCCCCCATTTCCATTCATTTTTTCCATTCATTCATAGCAATTTATGGAGCCTAGGCGCTCAACTTGCCATTTCTGATGTTGGTTTGGATAATAATGCTTTATTGCCTTTTACGACACGTGAAGTACTCGGTTGGTCTATTCTTCAAACAACCCCGACTCAATACAGGGATCATTGTCCGGGTTTCTTAAGAGTACACATTTACTCAGTATACATATACATAAAGTTATTCGACCGCCGATAAGTATGTGCGGGGTTCAAATCCTGGGTTCGCCCGTCACTGACATCGCTTTTTTCGAGTGAGAAAACTGACTCTAATATTAGCTTTACTAGCTCCTTTACTATCTATGTACAATATACAATATTCATTCTCTATTAAAATTCTGGTTTGCTTAATGAAATTAAGAACAATTTAATTCTAATTTTCTACCCATAACATTAACATGTACAACTAATCTATTATAGCTCAACTATATTTCACGGTGTTATTACGTGAAGGGACCGTTCTTACGTGTGGTCCTCACGTTAACATTAACTTGAATCAGGCAAATTTGTAGCATAAAGCATTCGAGTATATACCAAAAAGTTATACAGACCGTAAAGATATCACTCGCGTGTGGCTGGATTATATTCTATTTTAATAAACTAAATTAATTAGATACAAGACAGCAGCAGTATTGGTATACAGTCGCTGTAGTATTAGAAATAAACTGCTAAACCCGGCGCAATGCCCATGTCATCGTGTATGTACACTAGTGCTGAAGATCATCAGCAATGGGTTGGGCACCAGTATGACGTCACTTCCAATCCGGCGTACACGTTACTGACGTCAAGGTCTCTGGAGGAACCGGAAGCGGAATTATCGATGACGTCAGTGTTTAGAGCGGGCTCCAGCGGTCAACGACTGTCGATCGGCAGCAGTTATGAGTTAGTAAAACGGCTAAACTCTGACTTGGTTAAGTTTAGGATGTAAATGAAGCTTAACCGAAAAAACTAAAAAACTAAACTAACTGATAAACTTCAGACAACATTTGTTGTATTTAAACCAGTGGTGGAGATACAGAGTATTTCATGCATTGTGATGTATGCCACGCTTGGAATATGCAACTTGTAATATTTTTATCCGGGTGTAACTGAGACAATGCTTTTTAGTCATAAGACTTCTCTACCATTTCTACAGAACTAGTGACGAAAGAGCTCCCAAAGTAGGGATTGTAATGTTTGCTGTATACACAGAATAGCCTCCTAATTGTTGTTGTTTATGGATCCTGTCAAAGCGAGATACATGAACATCTTGCTGCCCCAAATGCCATGGAAAATTAAAAAAGTTTGTCGGTAGAGCTTGATATAGATTAAACTTCTTGAATAAAACCTCGCACTAAATATTTAAAGCAATAGCTGATAAAGGTCATCACAAGTTCATAACCTCAGTTTAATCTCCTGAACTGATATTATAGACAAGAAAGCCTTGAGATTCAAATTGCGCAATAACGAAGCCCAATTCCGATTCTAAATTATACATTATCATAGAGAATTGCCGATTAGAGATATGGTTATATGCTATGATAACACTTCAAATTTTAATCTACTTAAATTTACTCAAATATCCTTCTTACTATCTGTTTACGCAACAGCAGCTCCAACAGACTGATCAAAATGTTCACGCCCACTCACGATGCTCCGCCCACTTGTGTTATGGCTCAGGGACCTTCATGCGCTACCATGGAGCCAACGATCAGAGTTCAACCCCAGCAGAAGTCACGTCAAGTGCCAAAGAGCGGGTCAGGGGCGCGCAAGCAGGCTAAGAGAGCGAGCTACAAGCACGTACCTCACCGAGACAAGCCTCCCCACCTTGTGGCGAGGCGCAACGCTAGAGAGAGAAGAAGAGTTCAGGCCGTGAATGCGGCTTTCTTGAGACTCAGACGTCACATACCTTACAACAACAGGAGCAAGAGGCTGTCCAAGGTAGGATTTACGTCAACTTGGTATAGATAGTTAAATTTTCTAATATTCGGAATAACAGCAACAAAAACAACAATACTATTAGAGTGCTACTATTGTCCATGACAACATCGAACACTGTGGAACCAAATTAGAACCAATGAGCAGAGTGAGGGGCACAAAAACGGTGCAAGCCAAAATGCGGGTGGTCAGTCCAAGGAAAGGTACTAGCGAAATGGAGGTTTACCTAAAAACGCATTTATGTAAGAAGTCTAACACCAACATGACGCACCAATTAGAGTGCTACTGTCGTCCATGACAACATCGAGCACTATTTGAGATCACTCCAAGCCGGTGATCCAAAAAAGAAGGTCCCAAACGGTGCAAATTCAAAAATCCAGAAAATCAGTCCAAAGATAAAGTACATTAAAGAAAAGGATGTATACGTGCTGATCGCAACTCCTGGGCACTGGATGGAAAAGAGAGATTTTCTACTAATTATAAATTAGAATATTTCTAATATTTTGCAGTATTTTATAAATTAGTAAAATTATTCTAATATCATTTTAAACAAATTTTTCATTCGAATTTCGTCACATGTTGAAACATTGCCTTAACAAAGTTTCAACATGTGCCATTGAAACATTTAACATTACTTTCGGGCAGGACAGCAGGCTACTTACTGTGGAACATTCACCTAGGCTGGCCGAACCCTGATGTCCTTTAGCTGTTTGTGTTTTGTAACTAAGCTTGAATATTCATCAGACATCAGGTCTATTTAATTTTTTTGTTGAGTATAGTTTTCATAGAAATAGATACAACAAGCTCAAAGCAATGACCGCCAGGAAAACTAACCTCAATTACTTATTATCTTTCTTTTTCTGCCACATGGCAGGTCCAAGGTACATATTCAATGTTATTCATATTCGAAGGTTGTTATTTCGCATTCAATATTAGCACCCCGTTGACCAACACGCATGTATAATATACATGCATAATCAGAAACTCTTAGCATTTGCCAAAACTTAGTGTAACTAGGAAAATGTGATTTTTACGTGATTTCCATGACCTTTCTCACTTTTTACTCAAATAATCTCTACACGACACGTTCAATTTACGATACGCACAGTTTACGGCTGATCTATTCTGTAGTGCCCGGACACAACACGAAAAACACAGACTGTCACGTTTGCAATGATATGATGTTTCGAGCAGGTAAAAACTCTACGTATCGCCATCGACTACATCGCTCATCTGCGCAGACTTCTGGACAAGTTCGACAAGTGGTGCGGTCAGGATCAGCAGCCGCTGTCCCATACTGAAAGGATTAGCACGCTATCACACGGCACATCGTCATATGACGCCCATCTTCAGCAGCAGGTGCGTAGTTCTAGGCAGGGAGAGAAGAAGACTGCGAAGTCGAGAGAGACTCTGCCTGGGTCAGACGATTTCTTCGACACCTGGATGTGAGGAAGTGCGGACTCTGCACAGTGGTTTAACCAGGATTCAATCCCGAGGAAGACACTTTAATCTTTGGAGTACTTTGGGGAGGCACATAAAATGTGCCTCCTGTTAATATCGAGTATAATTTAGATTGCGCCAAAAATATTAGTTCACAGATTAATTACAATTTTTAAATTGATTTTCATTGAACCACCACAACGACCCTTTTCAGGGCAAAAAAAAAAATAAAATAATTTTTTTATTTACAGTAAAAAGGGGGGGTTGTTTCGCCGAAACTTTCATAACTGTCAAATCTATGTATTAAAATGGATGAAAATTGGCGACCCTATCAAAAATTATTCCTTTAGTAATTGTTAAAAGTTTGATTTGAAAATATTAACAATAACCTGAGATATTCAAACTTTTTGCAGGTGCTATCACTTTTTTTACTCACCCTGTATACCCCTTCCACTGTATGAGCCTATGAGACACATAGAATGTTTTAACTGTGAACTAATATTTTGGCGTAATAAAAATTGTACTTGATATCTTGATGGGGGGCACATACCCCCAGCCTCTCCCTCGGCACGACACTGACTGTAGAGAGTGAGAAAATGACGTTAAACTTGTGTAGATTTAGTGACGGACAGTAACTTGATAACCAGGGGAGTATTTTAGATTTTATATATAGGCCTACTTTAATAGCACCTTCGTACTTTTTCTAAAACACAAATTCAAAACAGTAAAAATAGAATTAGGCCTACGTGTAAAAGAGAAATAAGGATCTCGGAAAAATCAAAATTATGAAATTGATTATGAATTAGAGCAAACGGACTTCGGCTGCCTGGTACAGACAATCAGCCATGTAATGAAAATCTACATGTACATGTATAGCACTAACTGTATACCCCGCACTAGTCGTTAATCTAGTCATCTAGGCATTTATTGAATATACAGTAGTAATAGCTGAATATAGTAGTAATTAAATATAGTAATTGATTTGCTTATTTGTATTATTGAATTTAGTAATAAATAATTCGCCAATTTGTATATAATCATCAATGTAATTTTTTATCATAATTATTTCATGGCATACATGAAATTTCTCTTTGCATTGAGCCACAATTCAATTTAAATATGAGAGTTTAAAAGTGAATAACAGCCAATGTTAAAAATCAGTTTCATCTCTCGTAAGTGATACCAGTCACGGGCTAGCCCAGGATTTGAACCCACTTATAACCTATTGATCCGCGGTCGAATATGTTATCGGTGTCGGTGCAATATACACAAATATCGTGAAATATATTTCAATGTACACGCACAAGCTGCGTTTCGTTTTGTGCCTAATCAAGCTATAATTTTAGTATAGGCAGTGGTAAAAGTGGAAACTGTAAGTTAGGGTAATGGTGAGAATTTTTCGGACCCCGTATACTGCATTTACAGATCTCCTAGTATCTAAAATGGCTCCTGGCAGGGGAACGCACCTGAAAAAAATTAGAGCTAGTGGAACTGAATTCCCCTGCGTTCCCCTGCACTTTCATCATTGAGTATAGGCACAACTGAAAGTGACACTTATTGGCTTGAAATAATCAGGACTAGCAATTGATAGCACTAAATCAGTCAATATGACTACATTTGCATAACTTAAATCAGCATATAAGACTCTATTTGTATAGCTTAAATCAGTATAATGTATATGACTACATTTATATAGCTTAAATCAGTATATATGACTACATTTGTATAGCTTAAATCAGTATATATGACTACATTTGTATAGCTTAAATCAGTATATATGACTCTGTTTGTATAACTTAAATCAGCATAAAAGACTACATTTGTGTAACTTAAATAATATTGAACAAAAGTACATCAATATTACATCTATATACCACCAGGGGGAGCCTGCAGGGTCATTTCTTTTGTCTTTAAGTCGCAGCCCTTGCTATTTAAGATTTCATAATTGCCCAGTTAATTCCTCCTCAGATGTTTTATCAGATTGGAAGAAGCTTTGCTGGCAGTGGACTCAGTCCACTAGTGGCCTGTATCACGAAACGTTAGCCTCTTCCAGGTCCTACCATTGGAGGAAAGCAAAAGGATCAAACGGTCAATCAACCGTGGAACTAGTTCATCAAATTATAATCTTCAACAGGGTTAAACAGTGAAATGATCAAAACGTTTATCGACTTTGATATTTGGCAGTTAGACTAGAAGTGCATAGTATGCCATAGTTATATATATATATATACACTGTATATATATATATATATATATATATATATATATATATATATATATATATATACATAGTTATATAGAAGTGTATAGTTAGTATTTATACTATGACACATGCTATGATAAATGAAAGTCTCTGAGATTTGAACTTCGAAAACAGTTAATGTGTCATAGTATAAATAGTATATATATATAATATAATGTATAGTATATATATATAATATAATATATATATACATGTATATATATATAGGCCTAAATATATATATATATATATATATATATATATATATATATATATATATATATATATATATAATTTATGTATGTATGTGTATGTGTGCGTGTATATGCATGTGTAACAATGTAGTTATTTGCTCTAATTTTTAATGAATTAAATGCATTTAATGCATTAAATGCATTTAATGCATTTAATGCATTTAATGCATTCTAATGCATTTGCTCTAATTTTAAATAAAAAATAAAAAGTGTTTTAGTTGATACTTTTATGTTTATAGAAATAGATTAATATAAAAGTCAACGCACATTATGGTGAAATAATCAAGGAATGATAATAATGATCAAATGATCATATCAACCATATTTATATTTATCACTTTTAATACCACATGCTTAATCCGTTAGGCAATTTAGACCATTTTCCGTATAACCAGTTCAATGAATGTCAAAGATTTTACTCTCCGATCAGGGCGTCTGGGATTCGAATCCACGAGAGTTCAATTCACCTCAGGATCTGTCATTTAAAAATTTTTAAGCTTACCCTACGCTATTGAGACATGCTAATATGTTAATGATCAAATTCTCAAGCCTACCTACATAAAGAGCTCAACAACAGAGTCATCTAGACAAATATAGGCACACTGACGAATCAGTAGGCCTATGCACTGGTTTAATTATAATACTATACGACTCATTCCACTTACATTTCAATTTATTTCTTCTTTATGAACGTATAAAATCGAAGAGTTTAGAGGTGAAATACCGTAGCGAGCACTTCTAAGCTTTAACCCAACCTATTTGTTTCATGTACAGCAGTTACAAAGCAAGTCAACTCGTACATTGAGTCTTAAACAAGCGTTTGGGTCTTTTTTAACTCACTGTTGTTATACGAGGTGGTTACCGGGGTTCAATGAATTTACTTAAAAATAGGATACGATACCTCCAATATATTAAGAAGGATGAAGCATCGAAAAAGTTCTGAAGGTGGACTCACGTCAGCGTTTCCTGGACACTTACCAAATAGAACTGAACTTCATATAGCGGCTTTTATTAACTATAATACTAAACTGTGCAATTAGGTTGATCACTTCAGTGCAGAACTATAATTACATTAAGCGCAACGTCTTAAGGAGACGACGACAATATTTCGGTGAACTAGTCTCAGCTCTATTAGCCGCAGGAGGGTCGAATCACGCCAGTTGTGATGAAAGCCGAACAGAACGAGCGGCATCTGCTAGTACAGCGAACGAGGCGAAGGGCAAGCTAATTTACCGCAATTTCCATGTCTCGTGTAATTATTTATCGCTATTAAAAGCTCAAGCAGAGCACAGCATGGGGGATTGGTGAAAGTGCAATATCAATATGGAAGTGTTTGAAGGGGATCATCTTGTAATGATAGATAACAGAGATTATAAAGACGTTACATAAGTAGGCTTAAGATGAAAAACTTACTGAAACGTTGTTGATTTATGGATATAGAGTCTCGAACAGTACAAGTGTGCTTCAAGAAAACGAGTGTAGACGTATTAGCGAGTAAATATCAATTAATCAACCACTAGACGATTAGTAAACAGACTAATCGATTCATCAATCAATCATTACTTGATAAATCAATGAGTCAACCGGTCCATCAATGAGTCAATTAATCAGCAGCCAATCAACCAAAACGCTCGGTTTCTTTAACCTTGCAACAAGATCAGAAGCACTCTGAACTGAGACGGAATACATCTAATTGTCACAGAATAGCCTAAAATATTGCATAGGCCATATCTCTCATTAACATAAGATTCTAATAGGCACATCTATTGATTCTATTCCTAAAAATTTATATTTTTGGATTTTGCTAGACACACTCTTGTAGACCTACTTGCTGCGATTTAGCTATCGAGTGAATATCTGAATAAACTACACTGATTACAAATATCCCCAATGCTTTAGTAGCATTTAAAGACATATATCAACCACGAAGCATTGTGATTAATAAGTCAGTAAAGTAATTAAGAGTTAATGAGCATACGAAAGAGACCAATATATAATTATATAATTTCAATTGGTAAAAAGTAAAACCGCTTCATTTCTGCTACAAAAATGTAAACGAACTGAAGTCTCAAATAGGGAATTGACAGATGGATGAAATGATGAAGGACAGAGAGGATTTGAGACAGTCTATTCGTATCCCGAACCTATTTAAACTGAGATTCATGGGAAGATGATGATGACAGATAAAAACTACCACATGCAGTAAATTGTCTACAGGCATGAGCACTGTGAAGCCATATAGCTAAATTGTAAAATCAAGACAACGCGACTGCTAATCTGCCACATCTACTCTAAATCACATCAGAATTAGTCGCCTATTCTACTAACACGTGCAGCTGTCCGTAAAATTAATTACAATTTTCGAGAACCTTTAAGCACAGTATACGAAACAAAAGAAAAAATACGAATATGATTCGTTAATAGTTTGTACTTCTCGCATACAGTATTGTATTGATTATGGTATTACATGTATACAGTAGAGAATGGTTTATACAAATAAATTTAGTACATGTTATGACCAAATTGTGTTGCGCCCGAGTTGTAGAAGAATAAGTCAACCATGGACTGCACGTGTCGTAAAAGGCAACAAATCACTACGGTGGGAAAAGGTAAGTCTTAAGCTTGCTAGAGAATGTTGAAAGAGAAGCACAAGTGCGAAGATTAGCAGGTAAAGAGTTCCAGATTGTGGGTGCTGCGTAAGAAAAAGAACGTCTGCCCAATGATGTGAGAATATTTGAAATAGAGAGAAGAGAGAAGTATGTATATATATATATATATATATATATATATATATATATATATATATAAACTCTTAATGAAATATAATCATAAACGTCCCTGACATCATCCCTAGATGAGGAAACGGACGTTAAACCTTTATTTATTTATTTATTATTATTATTTATAAACAAAGGCTTGACGCAAAGCTCAATTAGAGTCAATATAGCTACAGATTTTCATTGCAATGGGTCTTTATATTCTAAGATTTTCTGTAAATTGTGTTTAAAAGGTCTATAGACTACTGACGTCCCTGACATCATCTCTGAATGAGGAAACGGAAGTTAAACCATTAATATTATTATTATTATTACTGTAGAGTGAAATTAAATATTTTAATACTACAATGTATCTCTGACGGCGTCTTGATTTCTCTCTAACCTGATCTCAGCCTATTGATATATACAAGGGAAAACAGCAACGCATAACCAATAATTAATAGTGTAGACTTGGTCTTTTCGACGATTAGCCTATTATAATTTATCAGAAAAAATATTTAATACAACGATTGACATACATCACATTATTATTACTATTATTTTAATATTAAAATACTATAATATCAAAATATTCCAAATCCAAGGATGATGTCAGAAACGTTCCCACAATACACATCACTACAGATCAGTTCACCCAGACCAAACAACAAAAGAATGTACAGAGAAGTAAGGTCCTAAACGAAATCCGGTCCGTGATCAGAAATGGGCAGGGTAGATCGATTATGTCTATGGAGGGAAAATGTAAGACTTAAGCTTACAAGAGAAAGTTGAAAGAGAAGAACAAGAGCAAAGATAAGTAGGTAAAGAGTTCCAGATTGTGAGATTAATAATATATTAATAATAGTGATAATATATAGTATATAATAATAGATAATATAACAATAATAATTATCATAATTGGCAAACCAAAAGGGAAAGTAGAAAATCTAAGACCAATAATTCAACAATCTTGCAGAAGGAAAAGAAAATTTAGAAAAAATAGCGGAGGGAATATTGATTCCTTTGCAGAAGCCTGGCATAATAACTATAATATAATAAAAATTAAAAAACTATAATTTTTCAGAAATAATTGATGACTAAGCTTCAAGTATCTTACTCAGACATTGTTCTAGATATAAAGCAGCATGCAGATTCACTCTGTGGATAATATTTACATTGTCACAATTAGACACGAGCCGTTGAACAATTTTCTCTATTACAATGTGATGCATTTTGTTGAGTATAAAGGTCATGCATGATGTTCCATTTAGTGAAAATTAGTAAAATAGCTTTTACTAAATCACCTTATCGCAATTAATTTTTTTGTGTTTAACCGTTATCTTCATTGCTTTTCTAACTAATACTATAATAAGTAATATTTCTGCATTGTATCAGATCTCTCTCTCTCTCAGTGGCAGATCCAAGGGGGGGGCCAGGGGGCCCGGGCCCCCCCTTAGGTCCGACGATAAAAAATTTTAAACTATATTTTCATTGTTTCTGTGGCAATTTCGATGTTTAAATATGTTAGTAATGGCAGTGGTTGGGGGGGGGGGTAAGACAGGGTATATTTTCATTGTTTCTATTGCAATTTCGATGTTTAAATATGTTAGTAATGGCAGTGGTTGGGGGGGGGCCCGGGGGAGTGTAGGACAAGGTATATTTTCATTGTTTCTATTGCAATTTCGATGTTTAAATAAGTTAGTAATGACAGTGATTGGGGGGCGGGGGGTACGACAGGGAACGCAGTTCCAATAGCTCGATTTTTTCTAGGATATACTAGGAGCCCTGTATAATGGAAGGGGCCCGAAAAATGTTGACCGTTTCACTAGCTCTCAATTTTCACTTGAACCAATTCATAACCAGTGCATTGGAGGAAAAAAGTTTTCCCCTGACTTTAGTACGGGTATGAAGGGGGGGGGGTAAGGTACGGGAATACACTCACTCTATGAGCCGAACGCTGTAGTGAACAAATTTTTTGCCCCCCCCCCACAGAAATTTGTCTGGTTGCGTCACATGTGCCGAAGAAGGCAAAAAAATGTACACTCTCAAAAAATAATTTCGGGCCCCCCCCTTAAGAAATTCCTGGATCCGCTCCTGCTCTCTCTAGTGAGAGAGAGATGAAGTATTTTCAGTCACGTGATGGAGTATTGCAGGTGAAGATATTTGATTTTGTGTTTAATATCTCTCTCTCTCTCTTTCTCTTTCTCTATAGTGAGTGAGTGAGAGAGAGAGAGAGAGAGAGAGATATATATATATATTAAACATAAAATCAAATATCGTCACCGGCAATACTCCATCATATGATTGAAAATACTCAGAAGAAACTGAGTCATAGAGGACGATAAAGCACACAAAAATATCAACATCACGCAATAAAGTTACCAACGCAATTAAAATCTATATTTTAAAAAAAAGTTTGTAGCATAAGGCGTCATAGAAATATGAGATCATTATAATTACGCTCATAGTCGCACAAGATAGTTACTTGTAGGCAACCTAGTCAACATCGGCTGCCTAATCACGAGTACAAGAGTTCAGTTTTCAGCCAAGTCTCGTCCACATCATCCTACGATTCTGAAACAGACCTTAAACTCAGCTTCACGAAGTCTAGTTCTACAAACTTTAGATTCTCCACGGAACAATTTATGATTATCAATTCTTGTCACGCGTGACTGATAATATTCTAAAAGAACAATATCACCGGTCAAGAGCTATCCAAGGCGCGACAATTTAAGTTAGATGTTAGAAACAGTGAATTGAGCTAAAAACGTATTCAATCAACCTAACTTCTCTTAACTTCAACTAGCAACATCTGTTTTCTGATTTTGAGCTATTAAGTTCTGAAGTTCTTCTTCCAACTGCTTTATTTTAGAATCTTTTAAACTCAGTTCTTCTCTTAAATCGACGTTTTCCTCCTCCAGTTTTCTGATTCTTTCTACAGACGTCCTCTCTTGTTCGTGTTTCAGAAGCAGCTCGGCTCTTAGCGTGTCCAGCTCGACTTCCTGTCTGTTCCGTTCTTCGCTCAGTTGTCGCTCCAGGTGAGCGATTCTCTGCAAGAAAAGAAATCACAGTCAAGCGACAGTTATCTAAACGGCAAGATAACCATCCACAACTACCTTAACACATTTGGAATGTTAGGATTCTACGTATCAGGCTTCTACGTATCTGTTATAGATATGCACGGCTGTTTTGTTAAACGAAGAGTTTTTGCAACAGACGACGATTCATATACAATTCCTGATCTGCAGAAAGCTTCAATTATTAATTTCTAAACGCTATACAAGTAGAACACTTTGACGAACTCGATGACCAATGAGGAACTCGATACTGAGCGCGTTATCAGACTTATGGAATGACAGTATTATACTACTATATAGCATAGACCTACCATTTACCAGACAATCAGAAAGACGGATAATGAATATTTAAATAATCGCATATCAAAACAATGAAAAAACCCATACTTTCTATCAACTGTACGTACTGTCATCTACATCTGAAAGTCTGCACAATATACATGCGAACATATTTAAACCAGCTTCATTCTATACCGCGGAGAAACTTTGCTTATATCAGATGTTCTAAAGTGCGCTGGATGGTTAATTAAAAGTTACCCTTAAAAAAAACTAATGTTAACGTCAGTTTCCTCACTCGAAAGCGATGTCAGTGTCGGGCAAGCCCTAAATTTGAACCCCGCACATACTGATCCGCAGTCGAATATCTTACCGACATCACCACTGGCTCCAGCCAAATATGTAATAATAGTATAAGTAATAATATATAGAAGAAAGAGATAATACGTGTGAACTACAGTTTCGTCACCCATCAGGTACGACCACGACATCCACCTACAACATACATTCTTCAACCAGCAAAAACCTTTCTTTCTAACAGAAATAATAACATTGAGAGCAGCTACGTACGATGATTTTCGACGTGAATATGTCGCTATTCAGCACATCTGAGGCAGACGGGCGCTTATCAATGTTGTGACTTGTCAGCGCCAATATAATGGCAGCCTGAAAATATACATAGAGCAAATCCTCAAATATTAACCGTGTCTCCAATCACGTTGCAAAATAACAAAATTCAATATTAATAAACAAAGACGGTTATGCCAATGATTGTTTAACGCTGATCAATAGAATAATAGTACTAGAATTTATAATAATAATAACCAAATTAATAATTTCCATGACTTTTAAAAGATTTAAAGCTGTCTGCTTTAGCAATTCTTTTACTCAGCTAGATGACCTCGAGTAGCCGGGCGGCGATTCAACACGTATTACTTGAATCGTTATTATCAAACCTGGGGTTTACACCAGGGGTAAAAAATATAATAATAATAGTCGTTGTAACAATAGTAATGATAAAGGTTTAACGTCCGTTTCTTCATCCAAAGATGATAATGACAAGTATTGCGTAATTCCTGCACTAACCTGCACTAACACATTAAACAATTAAGCAATAGATAAACTAATAATAAAAGAGACAAGAATGCGAGTAAATGTCTTCAAATGACATTCACATTAGTATATTTCTCTCAGAATACTGCTTAGTGGTACATCAGAGATATAAAGCAAAACTTTTCTCGATTCACTGCATTCTATTCATACTAAAACACGAATGTCTGATGATATTCCTACTGTTGATCTACATCTTAAATCCTTCCTTAATAAAAATATATTAAAAATCATATCCCACTATAGTGTTCTTGTGCACGAAGTATAACGGAATTAACCACAAATAATCGATGACTCTTCAATGGCAGATGATTACAAACTCCACCTTCATCCACCAAGCTGTATTAGAATTAATTCAAGCCAGTCGTTTCTAAATCCACTAACAATAAATTAAGCTAATTTGATTTTAGCCACAGCAAATTTAGTTATGGCAATTTTTTCAAATTAATAGCAGCACCAAGAACATGTTTGATAAAGTCTCTGGACGAAGAAATGAACGAAACATGAAGAATCAAACAAAGTCTTAAAGAACAACACATAGTCTTACCTCAGTTTTGTGGCTCCCCCTAAGTTCAGCGCTGATCTTACCAGCCTTAAGCTCTAACAGCGACCCGTGTCGCTCACTGTCAGTAGTGAACGACGAGTAGAGCTCATACATCACCAAACCCAGACTGAACATGTCACTCTGTAACAAGTTAATAGGCCAAGACTGAACATTTCAACAAGTTAATAGACCTAGATTGAACATGTCAACAAGTCAATAGAACAAGACTGAACATGTCAACAAGTCAATAGACCTAGACTGAACATGTCAACAAGTCAATAGACCAAGACTGAACATGTCAACAAGTCAATAGACCTAGACTGAGCCTGTCAACAAGTTAATAGACCTAGACTGAACATGTCAACAAGTCAATAGACCTAGATTGAACATGTCAACAAGTCAATAGAACAAGACTGAACATGTCAACAAGTCAATAGACCTAGACTGAACATGTCAACAAGTCAATAGACCAAGACTGAACATGTCAATAAGTCAAGTCAATAGACCTAGACTGAACATGTCACTCGGTACACGTCAATAGACGACTACGAAATAGCTGCAAATAACTGCACCCTATATAAATTATGACCCCTCGATGTGTCTGATCCACTGAACAATAGAACAACAATAACTGCACGTGTCATACGAGACATCTAAGCTGAACCAAGGAAGACATAGGAGGAAATAGCCCCAGAAGCTATTTTCCCCCAAGTTATAGGCTCCATTTTTCTAGTTCCCCGTATTGAACCGGGTGTGGTTGGGACCACAAAGCTACCGGGTGAACATAAGAGGCAATTAAGGTCGGAGTTGAGGAAGGCAGAGGGGATCCACCTCACCATGAATTTTTACCTAGAATTATATGGCAGTTAATGCATTTTAGAATTGAGAAAGGCAATGGAAACCACCCCTCAGAAGCCATATTATTCCAAAACTATAGACTACATTAAGGTGTGGATAAGGCATAGCTATTTGCTAGGTGATTAATTAGTTAATCGATGGTGTACTCTTTATGGAGCATGAAAAGCAGCATGTGAGTAGGAATATGTACCTTGGACCAACCGCTTGGCAGAACACTACAGAGAGAGAGAGAGAGACAAAGAGATAGGCACCTTAACGTATGGTTAATGTATAGCCTCCTGTGAAGGGTTTAATTTGTTCATCATGGAGTGTTGTTTGTGGAGCATGAAAGCAGACTGTGCATAGGAATTAGTACCTAGGATCTGTCACTTGGCACTACACCAGAGAGATATAAATAAAATACCTAGTTATTTTTATTAAATAATATAATAGAAAGACTTAAATATAAATGTAAAAGGTACCTATATTTAATGAATAAACAGGAATTTCTAGATGAATTTTTTTAAATAAAAAGTAAACACGCATTATAGTGAAATGATCAACCAAGTCGATATCTATCACTTTTTAATATCACATATTTAAACCGTTAGGCAATTTAGACCATTTTTCGTATAACCAGTCCTGTGAATGTCCGAGATTTCACTCTCCGATTAGCGCGGCAGGGATTCGAAGCCACGAGGATTCAATTCACCTCTGGATCTGTCATTTAAAACTTCATGACGTTGCCCCTACGCTATTGAGACATTCTAGACTCAATTACAACGAAAGGAATAACAAATAACATCAACGAAATTTTGAGTGTTGGGTTGGAGCTAAAAGTACAGAAAACAAATATCACTAAATCTTAAATGTTAATAAAACATTGTGAGAAAATAGTCAGTGAAATGCCTAATGACGTTTATAAAATTCCGAAAATGCTTCCATTATATCAATGAACAATACGTTAAGAGCTTAGACTGAAAATTAGTTACAGTAGCAGAGAGCCTCATTGACATCTTCATTACTAAAACGAACCTTTTGGCTAACTATCTCTCCTCTGTACTGTTCTGGAGCTGAGTAGATTTCCGTACCAACGTTTTTGGTAATATTCTGTCCAGTAGGAATTCTGCTTGGCTCCACAATGCATTCTCCTTCCTCTGTTATAACATGCACAATTGTATATAGCATAATTCTCTAAATTTTCTCTTACCTTCTGGAAATCTAATCTACAAGAAAATAAATGTTAAATTAATACGACAGAAAACAAGGATGACCGACAAAAAAACAAGGAAATATCTTGCTGTTGTTTGATTACAATTTTAATTGTCTGCTTTTTCCATTTAATTGCACTTACCGTGCAGGCTGCCTAATACTTTTACGTAGCATAGCATTTAAACTGTTTGTTTGAAGCTACAATAACTATGTATATAAAGCTTAAACCACAGATGCAATTTTAACATTGTATTGTTTCAAGGATCTACGTAAGGCCTTTTAACTATTTCTTTGAAGCTACAATAGTTAATGAAAAGAATCTTAAGAGCCAAAGAACTCATCGTAAAATAGAATAGTTTCTAGGTTTTTCATATTTCAAATTTCATTCTTTCATTTGACAAAAGACCATCATTACAAATGAAACAACAAATAAGCCATAATTTTATAAGTCATATCACGGAAAGGCTTGGAATAGAAGTATTTTAGTAACTATTTAACTAATTATAGTTAGTAAAAGTATGCCAATTTTCTTATAACATAACTAAATAGCCACTGGCTCTAGCCAGTGGCGATGTCTGTAAGATATCCAGCTGCGAATCAATATATGTGGGTTCAAATCCTGGGCTCGCCCGTCACTGATATCGCTTCGAGAGATCAAACTGACATTAATATGGGCTTTGGCTATTTAAAGAGAGTTCCAGCAGAACTTTTAATTGAATCTTGTTATTAGAATATCAATAGCTGAGTAAGGTAGCATGTAATAACAATAATAATAAAGGCTTAACGTCCGCATAATGTCCATAATGCATAATGGTTTAATGTCCTCATACAAGGGTGATGTCAGGACGTCCCCCATTACATGCTACTACAAATCGATTAGCTCCAAACGATCTGAAAAAATATGTGCTAAGAGAAAGAAAAAGATTCTAAACAGTGCTGGTCCGGTGATAAAAAAAAGTCACGCAAGATGAAAAAGTCTATGGTGGGGAGAGATGTATTTTTAAGCTACAGCGGAAAGTGGCAGTAGCAGACCATGAGCGAAGATCAGAATGCAGAGAGTTCCAAACAGTAGGAGCCGAGAAAGAAAATGAGCGTCTACCTAAGGAAATATGACTTAATGTTCATAAATTAAGGATGATTAGGAAAGAAGATGCATCCGATAAAGAGATCAGACAAACCGTCCACTGGTTGAATAGAATTGTTATATGGCTCAGAGTCCATCACATTACGTGCTAATCCAAAGTCACCGATCTTAACCGTGTAGCCGTGATCTTTCAGACTCTTCTTTAAAAAGATGTTCAGAGGCTACAATACCGAAAATACCAGTCACAGTTAAGATTCAATATGGCCATGACACTGGAGTACATTTTTAACGCATCACACTGTAAGTGGAAGAGAAAAAGATGCTACTGACATACTTGCAAAACAAGAAGCTGAAGTTAAACTATACTTCAGCCTTTGAAATGAATGAATCAGTGACAGGATTAAATATATTAATTTAATTTTGTTATAAGCAATCAATAAGTAGACACAATCATTAAACAGACTAGAAATCAATAAGTAGGTCGATTATTCAATATATGCTAATTAACTCTATTGACTAATTAATAAATCCATAAGTTAAAATGCACGTGTTTTGTCTGAGTTGTGAAAGAATAGACCAACCGTGGACTGTACGTATCGCAAAAGGCGACAAAGCATTAAGATCCAAACCAACGTCAGAAAGGGCATTCGGTTGGTGAGTGCCTAGATTCCATAAATTGCAAAGAGTGTAAAAAGAAGATCTATTCGTATCACGACCCTAGGAAACTGGAATTCAAGGAACGATGGAGTTACTAAGCAAGTTAACTTATAAATGTTAAGAACTGTATTTTATTTAGATAGCATAAGGCACAATCTGGTCTATTAACCCATTTACGAAAAGAACCCACGTGAAAATAAGAAATTAGCAAAAACCCCCCATGCCCATCAGCAATTTATAACTCTTATCTTTCTCAATAATTTCTGAATTAAACAACATTCAAATTTTTAATTCAGGATGTCTTCGAAATTCAACTGATTAGATAATTACATTAGTTGTTTTGTCTTCCATCCTTTCTTACCTTTATATCCCTGTGTACAACTCCTGCACTGTGAATGTACTCAATGCCGAGCAGCATCTGCTTCAGAATCTTTCGACGCTTGCTCTCCTCAATGGCAACACCCTCTGTCAAATCAAAATGTTCACCAACTTTGACAAGAGTTATTTTCTAGTCAAAGATCAACTTCAAATCTTAATTATAATTAAGATCCATGATATTGCAATTCATAGATATTAAAAAGAATAGACTAATAATGTAGACTAAAAAGTTTGTGATAACAAATCACAAATTTTTGAAATTCTTTGTAGGATAATCCAAAAATGAAATTAGGAATTTGATGAATATAAAAAATCTCTAGTACAACCTAAAATCAAACTTACATTTGAAATTTGAAATATAACTAAGATGCAAGAAGTAAGAATTTGCTTAGAAGGCTCAAGGTTAATGCTATATTTAACATCTGTTTCAAGTCTCGTAAGCATATCAGAGTACATCGCGCAAAAATAGAGTCTTACATCGATTGTTCTACAGTCAGAAATCTAACTAATCACGCCAATGACTAATTACTCCACAATGATCTTCAAATAAACTTTATATCAATCAACCAATGCCTCTACCAAATGATAGATTAAATTAGAAATACCCAACGTCCTATAAAATAAAAATTAATAATAATAATTTCCGGCTGCAATTGATGCGCCTTCAAAAGGCAATGATTACTAATAACCATGGAGAGGATGGAGGAAATGGGTCTTAAACAAGCATCTGTGCTTCCTGACCCAGTGTGCCGTTATGTTATATTATGTTAATGACGCTGAGACAAGTGAGTTGTAAAATAAATACCTTTGAACATGGATTCTATGTTTTAAAAATTAAACTGATCGCAAACCTATGCAATTATAGGAAGCTAGTATCAAACCAGTTTCGTAACTCTTTGACTTAGCATTTCGTCTTTCCATCCAAGTCTTCAAAGTTTCATCACAAAGTTCCATTTGTATATAGAGAGCATATGTAAACCGGAGCATCTGAGATATTATAAATAGTTACAAGGTTTGAACTCAATTTGCAGCAAGAGTCAATAAATATAAATACAATGAGCCAGTTCTGTCTGCGTGTCTGTCAGAAGCAGCGTCGATTACAGCGCCATCATCCAGCAAGTATAAATTTAATCCCAGCGCCATATTTATAATTCCTAAATATTCTACCAGATTATTCAGCATAATCAACTATACAAATTGTGCAAATGAATAAGTCTTATTATGACTGGAATGTGACTTACAATATTCTTTTACCATATTTTTGATACCAGTAAGAAGTCTAAACTCTAAACTTGTAAATTTTAAAGTAAATTTACAGAAAAATTGATTAAATAATAAGAACAACCTACAGGGCTAGATGTAGCACCGTTTCTCGGAGAAAGTTTCAAATTAGATTTTTTTCTAGTTTCTCTCCTATCACTGCAATGATCTCTATTGTGAAACAGCAAAACATACACAAAATCGCAAACAACCTCACACATACTCTCTATACATACACAATCCTCAAAAATCCCAAAGCTTAATGCTAAAAATGTATGCCAATTAATAAATTGCAGCATATTATCCATTTTATTTGTTTTGTTTATTTTTTAAAATTTTAATTTCACTATGTATTTGCATTTTATTTCTTTGATTTTGTAGTGCACTGAACAATGAATGCGTGTTGTTTGACCCAGAAGCGAAACAAAGATATATATATATATATATATATATATATATGTATATATATATATATATATTATATATATATATTATATATATATATATATATTAATATTATATATATTATATATTTTATATATATATATATATATATATATATATATATATATATATATATATATATATATATAATAAACTGAATATTAAACGCTACATAACGCTTTCAACATCAGTCTAAAATATAAATTTCAACATAATTAGAATAATCTAATAATAAAAAAGGTATCAGCAATCTGATTTCTTCTAGAACCAATAATTTTGCAAAATTTTCCTTTTAAAAGCAGCTTATTTGCGCTTCAAAAATGTTCATAAATCTATGATATAATCGATTCAGTGGACTTTCACGCTTTTTGATATTTATTACTGCAATTACATATGACAGAATAATGAAATATAATAATCATCATCATCATCTTCTTTTGAAGCCCAGTCTAACCTGGGGCGTGATACAAATAGATTGTCTCAAATCCTCTCTGTCCTACACCACACCATCAGCCGATTCCCTATTTGAGACTTTCATTCGTTTAAATTTTTGTAGCAATTTCTGGAGCCTAGGTGCTCACCAATCAAATTCCCTTTCTGAAGTTGGTATGGATCTAAGTGCTTTAGTCGCTTTCTACGACACTTGCAGTCACAGGTTGGTCAAATCTTCAAACAACCCGGACACAACACGGGAAAATAATTAAATATAATGAACAAAGTATAAAACAATTAACATACAATAAAATAAAACTCTTAGTGCAGAATCAGCCAGGCAACAGTGACTAGAGAACAATATGCTATCACTACAAATGCCATCAGTTTAAGTAACCATAGGAAAACAATATATCATGACTGTAGTAAAATATCGGCGACATTGAAATTACAACTTACCCTCCTCCCGAATTTTCATTCAAATCATCTACAAAATTAATATGTAAAAGTCAAAGTAAATATTATACAGAATTTTTTCTAAAATATCCTAATCAGTGATTGTGCTAAACTTCAATTTTTTGCATATTTTGGCCTTGAAAAAGCTTAAGCAGGATCTTAAAGTCTCTCAGAAATATAAATTACAAATTCTGGCATTTATTTTTAATTCTCTGACGGAATGTTCTCAAGACTATAGCTTTTTAAAATTCTCAATTATTATGCAAACAAAAAATATGCAACAATCAAAAAAGAAAACATCAGATTAAGTAAATAGCCATAGTCAAAGAGTAAGTGAATATTTAGTGCTTGAATGAATGAGTGAAAATGATTAGTGTTTGAATGAGTGAATGATTAGTGCTTGAATGAGTGAATGATGAGTGCTTGAATGAGTGGATGATTAGTGCTTGAAAAATGAACAATTACTGTATGAATGAATGATTAATACATAAATGAATGATTAGCGCATGAATGAATGAATGATGCATGAATGAATGATTAGAACATGAATAAATGATTAGAGCATGAATGAATGATTAGTGCATGAATGAATGATTAGTACATGAGTGAATGATTAGTGCATGAATGAATGATTAGTGTATGAATGAATGAATGATGCATGAATGTATGAATGATTAGAGCATGAACGTTAACGTTACCTTCAGTGCACGATTCATCTTGAATGAGTGAATGATAAGTGCTGATGTTGAATGATTGTGAAAGATTAGTGCTGAATGAATGAATGGCGCATGAACGTTACCTTCAGTACACGATTCATCGCTGTCAGAATCTCTGTTTGGCTCAGTCTCGCACACCTCCACCCAACAGTCGTAGTACCTGACTATGTTGGGATGAGAGAGAGAAGCCAAGTGTTGCACTTCGCGAAAAGTCTAAAAGATCAGCACAAAACCAGAACCAGTCTAATTTCTGACTAGATTTTAATCAAAAATTAACCAGGAAACAAATAATAAACAGGTCGTTGCTATATTGGCCAGTTTGACAGTACGATGAAAATAATCTAAAAATGTCACACTCAAGAAGAACATTTTGGGACCCAATGCAGCCCCTTACCAGAGAGAAAAATCTCCACTACGATGGTGACCTTCAACTCCTTCCATACCCATTAAAGGTGGCCTCACAAAGTAGATCATATTTCGACATTAAAACGGATAGGAATTTATGACACTACTGAACATCGGCTACTTAATGACGTCAAGAATGAGCCTCTGCAGATTCACTCAGAAATGAATCTGTATAGAGGAAGCTGGTGTTATCTGAATTGTTTCCGTTATGGGTCATGCAACAAAATCAAGTTTCGCAGGGGCATTCGTGATTCACCCATTTGTGACTGCGGTCAATCTCAAACCATGAAACAGATCATTAAGGAGTGATCTCTAACCTGCCTACCGGGTGGTCGATACACGTTAAACTGTCTTACATGTGACACAGCTACCTGGATTAATGGATATGCTTGCTAAATAAATAAATAAAGTCCAGCAATGGGGTCTAGATTAGATCGATCAAAAGCAATTATTAGCTGATTTACTAAAGTCATTAAGAATAAAACCAATAAAGTGCTCAGCTTAGCGTTCGTCGTCTCTTCGACCAAAAAGTAGTAAAAAAGCTACAGTTATCGTCAGTTTCCTCACTCGAAAGCGATGTCAGTGACGGGCTAATCCAGGATTTGTACCCCACACATACTAATCCGCGGTCGAGTATCTTACCGACGTCGCCACTGGCTCAAGCCATTGAGCAGAATAAATATATGGCTAATAACCACAACAAAATGGTTTTACTGCACAACTACTGTATGCATATCATAAGACACGATAAGTTAGCAAGAACGAGCCTATTTTGTACAATCGATGAATGGACACAACTAGTAAATAAAACCACGACTCGAATATATAGGCAGAAGTTGTTAGCAGGACTTCAATTGGAAACTTAACGTCTAAAGTGAACTATATCAACTATGATGTAGTTCACTTTAGACGTTTAAGTTTGCAATGGAAGTCCTGTTAACAACTTCTGCCTGAATATTTGAGTCGTGGTTTATTTACTAGTTCTAGTACTACTTATACCGCCAAGAAACTTATGAGAATTTCCCTAAATAAGATATAACAATGTAAAATGATCAATAATTTACTGATAAAAGCATTTCTCTCCAGTAAAAATAAAACGTTTATAAAAATAAAAATGTGCTACAAAAAAGAAATACAAGATATCCAGGAAAAGCTTTAAGCCGATGTTAACGTCAGTTTCATCTCTCGTTAGCGACATCAGTGACGGGCCAGCCAAGAATTTGAATCCTGTACATACTAATCCAAAGTCAGATATATTACCGACATGGACACCAGCCAGTGGCGATGTCTTTTAGACACAAGAGGCATCGCCACTTTAAATGTGACATAAAACAGATAGGCAGCAATAACCGTACAATCATCTTCAAGGTATCAATAAAGCTCATACACAACCAATAAGTTGTGTATCTTTTTTCTTTAAAAGAGACTGGCTAATAGAGTTACATACAAGATGCTCTAAAGAAAGAACTATTTATAACACAACAATAAAACTAAAATTGATAAATTACTGAACAGTTTACAGTTTAGATAATTCTTAAATGACATAAAACAATACTTTGTCATGCTCAGGAGAATATTTTTCTGGCATATCTTTCGACTTCAGTATAATCTTCTTAATGGCGTACAAAACATTGTCAACTCTCTTCTTTCCCTACAACAAAAATGCAATTGAAAAAATTAGAACAGGACTGGTCTGGAATCTTCAACACATCAGTAACTCTGTACCATTGATATTAATGAATACTGAGCAATGAGAAATTTTCACTTATATCATAAAACAGAAGCTATCGAGTTTTGTTATACACAATGACTATCGAAAAATTAGTCTTAAATTGTGGAAAGAACACTAAACACATAAAAACATGGCCCATAAGCCCAACCAATGTGCATCTCTCTCTATTTAATAATTAATATTATCTTGGCAACATTGTTCCAGGCTCTATCAAAGAGGTACAGTTTTAAGAGAAGATGAAAAGAACACTGTCAAGGTCGATTTCATATATATTAGTATGTATTTAGTATGCATTTGTACTTGTAATTGTATTTCTAGTAAAGTATTTAGTTTTATTAAAGCGAGATCCTAGGCGGTAGCTAAGCTTGGGCAAGTGACCAATGAGGGCATGCCTAAACAGGAAGTAGGGAGAGATCCAAGACGGAAGCGTGACAACACGGACGTAAAACGTGCCAAGTCGAAGAAATTTAGGAGATTTTAAGATCTCAAGAGTAGACGAATTGAGAGCAATTCGAAGGGTTCGGGTATTCGAACTATTTGTAGTCCATCAAACAGTCGATGTGGAGAGAGCGATCGGTAGACGATCGAACTGGGAAGAGAGTTCCATTGAAGTATTCCAACCTAGGGATTGTAGAGATCCTAGTAGGCAACTAGTAGAGAGGAAAGTAGAGTAAAGTGTAGAATTTATGCTAGAGAGCGTATCAGTAATTTGTATGTCAAAAGTAATCGTATGTAATATAAAGTACTTGCTTTTACGATATTTAAAGTGAACTGTAATTCGATAGAGAAGTATAATTTTTAGTTATTCGAATTTCGCGTACACGTGTTAGATCTATTTGAAATCGTTTTAGTTTTCGTTCTACAATATATATCTGTGTATTATTCTATTTCTTTTCGTAATAAATAAATATTAAATTAATATTTAATTTAATACAGTAGTCGAAGTTATCAATTACTTAGTAGGATATCTAGATTCAGTCAAATCGAGGACAGGTAAAGATTCCAAAATAATTATTGGAGGCATATTATTAGGAATTTAAATCCTGAACCATTTGATGTCAGGTCCTCATTTCACCTCAGATTAAAAATTGTAGAATCAGGTTCCTGACAAACACCATGTGCAATATTCAATTTTTATTTAGCGTATGCGTTAATCCAGATTGTTGCTTCACTTGTAAGACAACTTAGCGTAGACAGTCCACCCGGTAGGCCGGGTTAGAGGGCACTCCTCAACGACACGTTTCATGCTTTGATATCTATAGTATTCAATAAATATTAAAGAATCAATCAGAAACCCAATTCAGAAATTAAAATGATCGGAAATTAAATAAAAATAATAAACAGAAATATACCTACCAGAAACAATTTTCCAAATCCACCCTTTGCATCTTTCATTTTCTCAACACACGTGAAGTCATGATGCAGTTTTGTAAATAAGAACGATCTCATAGATTCATTCGCCCGCTGTACTCTACAAAATGCAGTGCAGAACACTCACCAAATATATTCAATTAGTAATCAATGTTCTGATTTTATCAGCAAGTAATTTGTTCAGCTAAATTTTGACAGCTGCTTCAAACATTGGAACATTGTTCTACTCATAGATTACAAGTAGTAACAAGAATGGAACTGCACAATGTAATAATAATTCCCCGATATCAACCCTGGATGAGGAAACGGACGTTAAACATTTATTATTATTATTATTATTAATTACACTTTGGTCAATTTCCGAGAATATAATGCCCAATGAGGAACACAAAACTTGCGAGTTATGTAGTAAGAAACCGAATAAGAAGCTACGGGGTCGACTGATGCCTGGTTCACGTGTCACCACTCATAAATGTATATGGGTCATGAAGCTGGCTTATATTTCAAGATATAGAAACTAGATGTAGATAGAAAAAATTCCAGAAATTCAAAGTGAAACAAGAAACATTTTTAGATATGATCTGCTCATATGTAGATCACAAAGTTAGTATTTCATCCACTGTCTCGACATTAATCAATACTTTTCTCAAATTAATCAATTAAAAAAGCGATCAAATACTCTATATACAAAGGAATAGCTGCAATACTACACGTGTAAACTCAATCAAACAATAGCAGAGGTCCTAAATTTGAAATATGAACAGCAGCTCTGCAGTCCTCCTTTTGGTCAAGCAACAATATTTTTCCCAGAGAAAACCATTTATGCAATAGTTACCTGATCTATAAACCACATAAAATTGATAAAATTTTGAATAATTCCTAACTTTTCTGTTTCAAATGCTAGAAAATCTGTATTAGGTATTAACAAAATTTAATTCAAAACATAAACAGAGCAATAAATATTTAGAAAATGACCATTTAAAGTTTAGAAATATTAGTGATTTATTCACTTACCTGGGATTATATAAGGCAATTTGTGATGCTACATCTTTTGTTACTCTAGTAACATCAATCTGCAGTTTTATAAAATAAATATAACCATGCCAATCCATTATTTATGGACGTTTTTAAGGCCAAATAAGTATTGATTGATAGTATGCTACTAATGAATGATACTATAAGAAGAAGAGTACTCTTTAAAAGCAACAAAATTAAAATTACAAAAAAATTCACTACCATCATCCAAAAATCATACAAATAAAACATTTACAAAAGTTAAGCTCAATGCATGTTTCTGCATCATAGATGATACTGTCAGAGAGTCAGTTCAGTATTTGAACAGAAACAAACTCTTAATGTCGATTCCTCGTTCAATGCTACTATTTGCAAAACCAATTATGATATAAGTTAATAATTGCATACTCTGCCTATACACATTTAGAATGTAGGGCATAAATTTGTTTTCTATTTTCCTCCTATCCGATGATGACGGATAAGGAAGTAGATGTAGGCCTACGCTCAATAATAGAATGCATGAAGTGACTATTTTGATCAGGCTAACTGTAAATCTGTGTAATTGGTGTAATTATGAATGTCTTAATAGCGTATGGGTAATGCCTTCAAGTTTGAAATGACAAATCCTGAAGTGACTTGAACCCTCGTGGGTTCGAATCCCGGCTGCGCTGATCTGAGAGTAAAATCTTGGACATTCACTGGACTGGTTATTTGGAAAATGGCCTAAATTGCCTAACGGTTTAAACATGTGATTTTAAAAGTGATGGATATCAACATAGTTGATTATTCACTATAATGCGTGTTAACTTTTTGGTGGCAGTTTAATTTTCAATCCTACTTCTTATGTTTATGATGTTCTGTTCCTCTATTCAAGTGTTGACGAATAAAGAAGTTGATATATAAACTACCATTAAAATATTAGTTAACATTTCCAGAAAATTACAGAAAGGTAAGTAACAATATTCTACACAGAATCAGACTAAAAGAAAGACTTAGAAATTAAATAAGCATGATTAAAATTCAATTTTGGCATATATAAGCATATTCATTCTATTTAATTATATATTTATACAAATATAAAATAAACTTCACCTGCTGTATCTGTATCTCTCTCTTTGCAATCTCAATGAGACGGTCAACGCTTCTACTGAACTGCTGTGTGATCATGCTGCACTCAGATGATATCTTAAAAGGTAGCACTAAGGTTGACTCACTTAGCATCTCAACCATTTCTATGTTCATAATTAAATATAAATTTATGTACACCTACAGAATATCTTTGCTCATCTCATAACGTAACTTGAGTTTATTGCATAGCATATGGTTAGCACATTTGTCTAATGAAATAGAGGTTATGGGTTTGATTTAAGATGAACAGTCTTTTGCTGTGCCTTCTAGGTTAATGGCTAACTATAACGTCACAACTTATCAATTCAAACAAGTTTAAACACGAAACATAAAAACATGAAGTAATGAACAATAAAATAATCAGTATATATATGTAGATGCACTGCAATTAGTAAAAATATTTTGATTTTAGATATATATTAAATACATAGCATTCTCTATTCATAAATTTGTAAGTGAAGAGGAAGATCATAGTTATAGATCTAGACAAAAGACAAACATTAATTTCAGTTTAAGTGAGGACAAATACTTATAAATAACATACTAAACAGGTCAAATCTGACAAAATTTCAATTTCACAAGAATGAAAAAATGTAGTGATATATTTGGTTTATTTTCCATCATTACTGATAATTTAAAAAACGAAGAAAGATCGTAAAGCACATGTATATTATTTTTCAAGTCATAGTTTAATATCAACACTTACTCTTAAATAGCTCATCTTGTTCCTTACGATCTTTCGTATGACATGAAGCCACATGATAGACAATGGCAACAAATATCTGCTGCAGAATCAGCGAGGAGTTTCTTGTTTCGCTTCCATTTGAGTATGCGCCAGACACAGGCACCAATGGGCCATCGCACAATACATCTTCATCATCTACAATTATTTTATTAATAGCAGCGTAGTTAAAGAAAATGCAGTGAGTATATGTTGAATCAATCTATCGATGATTTCATAAAGTGCAGAAAAGATTTTAAGTAATTTGAGCTTACAGCTCTAGAAAATTTAATAAACTTTCTAAACAAGTCTGAACAATAATAATACAGTTATAAGTTGAATTTATAACAAAAAAATAATCTTAGCTTTTTTTAATACAACACAATTAATAAGAAGATAGATTTTAAAATAAGCTTGAGTTGACAAAAGGAGCAGCAGACCTGGTAAAGTTAGACATGATGCAGTAAAAAAATTAAGACAAATAAAAGATTTCTATACTCAGTATTCCGCCTGTAAAATTTACAAGTATAATATTGATTACAATACATTTTGTATATATTATTAATAACAATTTACCATCATATAGAACAATATCAAGAAACTTAAATACTAATCAAATATTAGTCAAAAAGAGATACAATGCATGAAAACAAATGGAAAGGTCTCTATTTTAATCTTCTCTCACTAGTCAAGAGCAACAGGACAAGCTTATCTACTAACAATATAACAAGAGATATTCCACTTCAAAAGCTCTAGTCTACAGCATGTCTATTATCTTGTACTCGATCTCATTAAACAATATTGAAAGTAAATAAATAAATAAGTTCCACCAATTGGTTACCACATACATAAGAATCAAAAAATTATTTCTTGCTTTCCTTTCTTGCTACATATTAAGTTCAAAACAAACTTAAAGACTTCAAGTTTTAAATTATAAATTGATACGGTAATGTTTAAATAGAAGATAATGATTGACATATATTCTTACAATGCAGACCTATTTGTTTTTGATCTTTTAATGTAGTTGTTATGGGGGACTATGAAAGGTTAATGAGTAGTACTGTGAACAACTGAAATAATATCTTACTTACCATCGAATTCAGTGATAGCAGAACGCGAACGAGAAAATCTGTCCATTTTCATTAAATTTGTCAAGAAATTATTTCTACAGATACTTTAGAAGACATATATATATCGCAGATTAACAAATACATTGAATCTGCAACATGTAATTAATTATAAAGTAATACAATTTTTGGAATTTTTAGCTGTAAACTTTAGTTTACACCACTACTTACAATCAAACTTAATAGTAACGTGAAAAAAACAATCACCATAAGACTAACCTCCTAGATGAATCCAAAAATGTCAATTCACCTTAGAGTGGCTCAGAATCAGTCTTTAAGTTATTATGTATTCACTGGACTGGTTTATACGGAAAATGGTCTAAATTGATAACGGTTTAAAGATGCGGTAATAAAAGTGATATTTATCAAAGTAGTGGATCGTTTCACTATAATGTGTGTTAATGTTTCATCATCCAAGGAAGATATTAGGGATGTCAAAACATAAATTACCATTAAATATTAAAATTCATAAATGATGACAAATTTATGCTTTAAACTATGAAATTAAACAGTGGTGGTTGACTACTGGTCAAATATTTTTAAAACATTTAAAACATTAATTAATTTAACATTTACAAATATATAATAATTGGTGTTAGTTAAGTGTTTAGTGAGTCTTAAACAAGCATGCAATTGCTTCCTGACTCTGTAGTGTTAAGTTGTATGTTATTAGCTGTGGTGAGTAAGGTTATGTTATATGTTTTAAGGTAGTGAGTGAGGATAACAATTTAGGGGTAATATTTAGCTAAGACCTTAAAGTGAGGAAACAATGTACTGTGGCTGTTAAAGTAGCCAATAGGACCTTAGGACTAATAAAGAGAACATTCAAAAGTAGAGATAAAGGCATTGTTTTAAGATTGTATAAATCTTTGATTCGACCTCATCTGGAGTAGTGTATGTTAGTGTGTAGGCCCCACTACAGGAAGGATATTAAACTTATTGAAGCAGTACAAAGAAGAGCATTAAGAACTATTAGGGGATTCAAAGCATTAAGGTATGAGGAAAGGCAGTTCAACTGACAACCCTAGTTAAAACATGAGCTTACCGAATTAAGAGCAACAGATTTTTTCAAACTCTTCAATAATGGTTAAGAGGTCATAGCTATAAGTTGTTTAAGCCTAGTGTAAGGACAGACTTAGGAAAGTTTGCAAGCTGGATGTTGTAATCATGTAAGTTTGGGGATTGAAATAAGCCCTTAGCTTTCTTCCTTTGCTCCTGCTACCTAAGTTTGAAAAAGGATTAGAATAACGGAAGATGATAGCAGTTCTGGTAAATTCTGGTAAATAAGTCAAATAAATAAAATAAGTAAATAGGTAAAGAGGAATCATCATAATTTCAGATTTTCAATGTTTACATCAGCCGCAAGTATACACTACATCAGGTTTAGTTTTTACAGCGTTACCACGGCGTTGTATCGAAACTTCTGGAACTGGTAGACAGTATATTTGTGCCTTATAATACTATATCTTTGAGTATGACATCCCGTAGAACAAATTTAAAAATAGCAATATGAAAAGCATTGAACCATAGAATAAAGAAAAACTATAGAGGTGTCAAAGGCAATCTCAACCATTGTAAACAATGAGTTCAAGAATTGCACAGATGCCAACAACTAATTTTGGTAGCCGGAGGTAAACAATATCAGCTGATCGCAAAGATCTTTAAAATAAGTAGATATGGCATGACTGTTGTTTTAGCGATACCATTTTTGTAATAAGAGCGACTTGATTTCAAGCATGATCTATTTAATCGTGAGGATAAACAAAGCCCCTTTGTCGTGTGCATTTAATAGCAATTTCAGATTTATTTCATGATATTCGGCCTCTAAACGGTTTTAAGATGATGTATTGTTGCGCGTTTGGGTATACAAATTCCAGAAATCCGGCAACTAAAGAACGGGGAATATCCTTTAAGAGATTTGAAATAAAATTTATCTGCATTTTGTATCACAAAAATATACAACCAATTAATAGGAATTCGTTTCAAAAATTTTTTGTCGTGACGATATATTGGATAGATGTGACGATGAATGTGCTTCTAAAGTGTTTCATTATCGTTCAAAAGCTTTGCGAATGTTCAAATACTTTATTATTTTATGCCTTTAAATAACGATCAGCTGATATTGTTTACCTCCGGCTAGCAAAAGTAGTTGTTGGCATCACTGCAATTCTTGAACTCAATGTTTACAATTGTTGAGATTGCCTTTGACACTTCTACCGTTTTTCTTTATTCTATGGCTGATTGTTATTTAAAGGCATAAAATAATGTAGTTTTTGAACATTTTAAAATCTTTTGAACGATAATGAAATATTTTAGGAGCACATTTAACGTCACATCTATCCAACATATCGTTATGACAAAAAATTATTTGAAACGAATTCCTATTAATTGGATGTATATTTCTATAATACAAAATGCAAACAAATTCTATTTCAAATCTCTTAAAGGATATTCCCCCGTTCTTTAGTTTCCGGATTTCTGGAATTTGTATACCAAAATGCGCAACAATTCATCATCTTAAAACCGTTTTGAGACAGAATATCATGAAATAACTCTGAAAATACAGAAATTACTATTAAATACACCTATGTCAAATGGGCTTTGTTTACCCTTTCGATTAAGTGGAGAATGCTGGAAATCAAGTCGCTCTTGTTACAAAACTGGTATAGCTGAAACAACAGTCATGCCATATCTACCTATTTTAAAGATTTTTGCATTGAACACATGTAGACTTAGTTGAACTTGAATTTTATATCCGTAATTTTAAGCATTCATTAATTTAGCAGTAAACAATATCATCATCATCATCATCCCTTAAATCCCAGTTTAACCAAGGTCGGGATTCCGTCTAGTAAAGTGCTAAATATCCTCGTGAATTATCGTAAGTTTCATTATAATGCATAGTTCAATACTGTTTCTTTAGCACTTAATTTTTAAATAAATGGTAGTGAAACAGAGTCGATTTAACCATGAGTTAAATCGCAGGGGTCGTACTTTGGAAGACAGATAGTCCCTGGCAGTGAGAAGATATCTAGCTTAATCACCTATGACCTAGTTCTTATTTACTCAATGTTGTTTACTTTAAACTACTCGGTTGGCCCATGCGAGAGGTAACTCTAATTGATAAATTACTAACCCTATCCCTATTGTATTGGAATAATAACTCAACTGTTGATAACAGCTGTTTACTTGTTGAGTGACTGATTGATTCTCTCGACTAGTGTCGATAGCGATGTCGGTAGAGCACTCGGTTTCAGATCAGCATCCGCGGAGTTCGAATCCCATGCTCGGCCGTTACTGATAATAGATCCTACGTGAAGAAACTGTCGCTAACACTAATTATATCTTGATACTGTTTCTAAAATGTGCAGGATGCTTTATTTAACAATTGAACAATCCGTACATATGAATCATTTAGAACAACTAAGGCTAAACAAACCACACTGTTTAAATATATAATATTAAGCATAGATACGGTTAAAATGCTACTATAATTAAACAGTAAACCGAAACCAACGAAACTGGCTTAGTAATGACTTACTTCCCTTTAGTTAAAGAAGTATTAGCTAAGCTTTACAATACCCGGTCGTAGTGGATTCCCACCTCGGAATAGCTGTATACCACTATACCACTATAGCTGGGCCAACTGGACGGAGTCTGGACTAACTAATTTCTGACTTTTACTTAACTAACTTCTTCGGGCTTTAATCCAGCTCTTTATATAGTAAGCTAATCGCATTCATAAGATTAATCATTACTATAAGCTCATTAACCAAATCATGTAGTGAAGTCCCATTATGACATAAATAAATATCAGTAATATTTCACAAACTTGGCTATAATTCATAACTAAAGTTCGTTACATAAACTCAGCCATAAAACAGAAATTACTTCTTAAGATTAATTGGTAAGCAAACTCGGTTGCTACAAGATTAATGTAGACTTATGCCGAACTGATTTCACAACTCTCTTATATTAATATATCAACAGTAACATTTCTTCATACTTGAGATATTAGGGTTCTGCTTCATGATAGATGATTAACTATAAATCTTTCCTTATGATAAACGATTACATCATAAACCGGCCTAGTGATTGACAGGTTCAGCTTTGAGAATACCAGTTTTGTTACATCAGTTCTTGTAGAGAGTTATTAGTAGTAATCTATCTTAGTCGTGACTGCCAGATGTATAGATTGCCTGTCTTATATATTAATTGCCACTTCCTATGCCAGGAAACTTATAAATGACAATGGCCTTGAGTACATTTGTCTATCAAAGTCATTTGTTAGACCATACACTACAGTAGTCAGTATTATGGCTGTATTCTTTTATATACTGTATATTTTTGAGTAATTGCAATTAAAGGCTATAAAGCAAATGCTAAATGTCACCACCCCAAGACAAACTTGTATGTCTCACTTGATTAAAGTGATGCAGCCTGTTGCTACTCGGCCATCTAAATTAATTACTGTTGTGAGACCTAGCTTAACTCCACGCTCTAAGCTATCTAATCGTTCTTTCCAGCATGCTGCACCGCATATCTGGAATTCTCTTCCATCCATTCTTCGGAAGTCTTCGTTTGAATCACATCGTCTTTGTTTTCTTATGAGCAGTTCCATAGGCAGTTGAAGACCTATCTTTTCCATCTCTCGTTTCCATCCAGGATACATGAGCTGCAACCAGCGCCTCAACCTACCTTTCTTACTTTTTCTTAATTTACTTTTTCTTTGGACTGATTTTCTGGATTTTGGAATTTGCACCGTTTTTGGACCTTCTTTTTGCTCGCCGACTTGATTTTGCCTCAATAGTGCTCGATGTTGTCATTGATGACTTTAGCACTCTTATTGTTATTATTATTATTAAAAGTCTAAGAATATTCGTAAAAAATTTAAATGAGAATAATTAATTTTATAAAAATTCACGATGATTAAAAAGTCAAACCTATTACATAGTTTATACGCTAGGTTAAATATTGGTAAAATTTAAAACACTACAGCCTGAAATCTCATTATAACCATTTAAACCTCATTATAACCATTTAAATCTCATTATAACCATTTAAACCTCATTATAACCATTTAAACCTCACTATAACCATTTAAACCTCATTATAACCATTTTCACACGTTGGTTCCCTGCCTATGACATAGGACCAAATATACAGTACGTAGGACTCCTTAGAGTTTTAATATAGCGAACAAGCGGACTCGTTTAGCCCTTTTATCACGTGCTTTATTTGTGTACATATACAACAAAAGTTATACATCTATTATAATTACTTATTGATTAATCAAGTTAATGAATGAAAAAGTACTTTAAACACAAAACATTTTAGTAGGCGATGAGGCATGCAAACATGATATTAAAACTGTAACGCAAAATATATCATAATACCTGAAAACACAAGAAATATAAGAAAACAAAGATATTATTTTTAACATAAAAGTTAAAGTAAATGCCATAAATGCACACTATAGTGCGGTGATCATCCATCTTAATATCTAGCACTGTGTGAACCACATGTTCAATTAGTTAGGCAGATAAGTGAATTATTCATTTAGCGGTCCTGTAACCAGTCGAAGCTTCTTTGATCGACTTTCATGGGATTCGAATTTGTAATCTACGAGACTACTACTACTACTAGTGGAGATTTATTTACTGGAGATTATTTTACAGTAAAAGGCTGTATGACCGAGGTGAACGTCAGTTTAATCTCTCGAAAGCGATATCAGTGACGGGAGAGCAATAGGATTAACATTAGATTAGATTCATTGCATTCAATTATTTAAAGCAATTTAGGATCTGCCATTAATATATCTAAAATAGCATGAACCTACTTAATATGAGGTTCAACTAAGCTACTTGGATAGACAATATAAAAGCATAATTATACATGTGTATATTAATACAGATATAAATACACAATTTTACAGGATGGTCCTGAATAAATGAAGTTACTTTGAAGGCTAATAACGTTGACAATTTTTATCCAAACGTCTAACTTGATACATTAAATTAAAGACGATTCTCTTTTCTATTCACTTGCTAAATATCTAAGAGATACTACCACACATGTTTGAGAAAATATCATTAGTCGCCGATATGTAATTTTCAATGAAATTGCGTGAAAACTGAAGATGTGAAAATAAAGAATTTAACATAATGTGCATTGTGACTCGACTATTTCAGAAAGCGCATTGCAGTTTCTACCCATGTCCTAAATGAATTGAAAATTAATTGAACTAATATTCAATGTGTCCACAATGTGCCCGAATAACTGCATTCACCCGCTGGGACCACTGACCAATTTGCTGAGTCAACGAGTGCCTGACTGATCTCTGGGTCCAGCGGAGAACATTGACTTGTTTCAAATGTTCAACGTCGTGTATCGGTTCACGATAGACTAACTGCTGAAGACAATAGTAAACAATCGAATAGTAAATCGGGTTCAAATCAGGGGGAGGGCTGTTAGGTGGCCAGTTCTACGGTTCGATAAACTCTGGTAGGTTTACTTTCATACAGGCGATCATATGACGTAAAAATTACATATCGGCGATTAATAGCACTTTTTCAACTATTTGTGAGAATATCTCCTAGATGTTTAGCAAGTTAATAGAAAGGAGAATTGCCTTTAATTTAATGTATCAAGTAAGACGTTTGAATAAAAATTGTAAAAGTTATAGCCTTCAAAGTAGTTTCATTTATTCTGGACCACCCTGTACATGCATAGAATGATACAGATATAAATACACAATTACTCTTGTATAAAATGACACAGATATAAATACCTAATTATACTTGCATGAAATGAAACAGATACGGAAATAATGATTGAAGAAATTTGATTTGGAATGTATAGAGAAAGATTTTAACAAATATGAGATGTAATTGCAAAGTAATCAAGGCAGACATGTAATAAATAGAGCACAAAAAGTAGACCTCAAAAGTTTAGCATAAAGGAAAATAATATCATTGGGTGAAAAGTATAGAGCAAATGCAGAGTTAAAAAAAATTCAATATCCTTATGTGAACTCAGAGTTGTCTATTTTAGCTATCATGGTGAACAAGAATAGCCGTGCCCAGGCTATTTTAGAATAGACAGAACAGGCCAACCGTAAACAGCGTATATTTTAATTAAGAGGCCAACAACTAAGAACAGAGGATGGTAAAGAGAAACCACCTCAGAAGTTATATTTTCCAAAGCTATAGGGTACAATAATGTCTGTTGAAGAATTACTTGAGTGATCAACTTATTGATCAACGGAGTGCACTTATACGAGCGTTAAAACAAACTAGGAATGTGTATCTTAGACTGTCACTTAGCAAAACATCAGAGAGAGAGAGAGAGAGAGAGAGAGAGAGAGAGAGAGAGAGAGAGAGAGAGAAAGTGAGATAGAGGAGACACATTTAGATATCACAGACGTTACTTTGATATTTTAAAACTTTTCAAACACAAACTCTTATTTAAAGAATCGTTCTTGTAAATATTAAAAACCTAAGTGACGATTTAGAGAGGTAGGCCTACAAACGTCGCTTTCAACTAGTAAATCAGCATTCATATACAGCATGCACATTAATACTCATACAAGTAATTCAAAAAGTAGGGCCCACTAAGTATAATATGTATATTAGACTATTACTATAAGTAAAAGGATGTACCAACACCAGCATTCAATTCTATTTAGGAAAAATTCAAGAATATTAATAATAATCGCTACAGTAACAGTTTAGTAACTGCCTTATCTTCAGCTCAACTATGCCAGATAGGGTTGTATTCCGAGAAACTTATCAAGTGAAGAAATAAATTCAAAGAATTAAATAGCTCAGTTAATGCTCAGGTTAATCTTTTATAATGTTTCAAAGTATGATGATACAATTAAAATTTAAAAAAATAACGATTAACGTCTAATTCCTGATCCATGGATAGCGTCATGTAGGCAACTCATTATCGCATCATTAAATTTAGTTAAGCAAGAAAAAATACTTGAGAACTAGCAGAGCTGCAATTCACATAAATGATATAAAACAGACAGCTACACAAAACAGTTTGAAGCAGAATCGAGTGATGAGTGTAGAGAACAAAAGAACAACAGTCACTGCAACTGGAGAACAGAATTCTGAAATGTACACCACCAATAGTTTAGAAATTTCATATAAATGCATAAATTTCATAACTGTAGTAACTGATAGGTCTTGAAAACAAAGAATATTTTAATGCGACTTCTGCCAGGTCTCAGAGTACATTTTTAACATATTGAAAATTGAAAATGTGCTCTAGGAATTTGACTATTGCATGAAAACGTATTAGTATGAAGAAGTTAGAAATTTTCATACCAATACATGATGGCATTAACGAATAATTTCAATAACAACGTCAATGCTTTCTCAATAAATAGATAAGGACTTGAATTGGTCAAGCATCACATTTTTTTAGTAATTCGTTAATAAAAGGTATGTCATGTGAGTTAAAATATAAATGATTAGTAGGAATAAATCTGCCAAGATTATGCAAATCGTATTTAACCTACCCTCAATTAAATAAACTATGAATACGTCATGTTGTAAACTACTATTATCGCAAAACACTGATACGGAAAGTATGTCAAATGATGAAATGGTTCTATAAAAAACTAGAATACAAATAAAGTGCTGCGTGTAGTATCTGTTTCCGCACGGCTAAAGTTAACACTAGAGTAGGTCAGTCTCCTAGTTATCACGAACGTGTAATATCTATTCGGCCATCCAAGAATTAAGGACAGAATGAAAAACTAATTGCATATTTATATTATTTATTTATGAATACGATGCACAAAAGCAGTTGTACATGAAACGAAATACATTTAACGAGAAACAGTCCTACCATGATTAAATCTTAAGTCGATCAGCCATTGATCTTCGCCTCTTCTTCTCTTCCCATTCTTTCTGCCACGGAGCCACTATTAAACCATCCCCTCCCGACTCTTCGTTTTCACCTAGAGGCTGCAGGAGACAATAAATTCTTTAGTATTTCTAGAATTAAAATCAGAGTAATTAAATATTAAATAATATAAAAGGATAGCTAGTTAACTATCATTGGAATGTCACACTGAGCTAAAATGCATTTTATTAAAGGTGTCAAGTGCAATGTTGAACTAAATATTAATTAATGGTATGAAAATGACGGTTAACGCAACTAATTAAGAGTCACTTCTAACAAAACACACAAGTATTGCGAAACTTGGAAGTCAAACAAAAAATACTGATACAAACAAAAATTGCAAGTCCTACGAAACTCTACATTTTCAACATATTTTATAATTGTTGACAATTTCCACAAATATTGAAACAAATTAACAACTAGCCAGAATTAATTTAAATACAAAACTCAACCAGAAAACCAGGCAAACAATTAAAAAACCAGAGAAATCATTAAAACATAAACCATACGTACAGTAGAAATTTGTCCAATAAATTGAAGAAATAACTAAAAATGGGTAAGAAATGCATAAAAATGCCAAATATTTTTTTTAGTAATAGTTGCGCAAAACTAACAACTGGCCTTCGTTACATAAATGGACTAAATGATCATGAATTTGACAAGCAATTACGAGCTGGAGACCCATAAAACATAAAACAAACACATCAAATTCGATAAATCAATTGCCGTTGAGAATCATCAATAGCAAATACAAACTATTTAAAGATTAATGTTACAATTTATTCAAACATTTCTACACCACTGGAATTAAATGAAGTAGAGTAACGTCAGTGTTCATGGCATCAAAAGGTTTGAGAATAATCACACCAATCATCTACACCATCTATTACCACAAGCACAAAATATATTTACTAACGGCCTACAAAGTATTTAAAATTTAAATCAAATTAAATCTTTGGACTGATTTTCTGGATTATGAAATTTGCACGGTTATTTGGACCTACTTTTCACTCATCTGCTTGGATTTATCTCAATAGTGCTCGATGTCGTCTTTGATGACAATAGCACTTTAATTGTTGCTATGTTATAAAGAACACTCTTACCTCTTCAGCTTTAACGGGTCGTAGTTTAGGAAGGGTAAAGCAGCCTGTCGCTGTAGCCACAGTGAGGAGTCTCCTACCAGAAATGATTTCCTGAGAAGTACTGGATGATTTTCTAGAGCGACATTTACGATCAAATTCTTTCCTCCATTCAGGCAGTTCATCCGCTGCTTGCGATGTTTGTAATGGAGCCTGGGGCGATTGGCTTAGTCTTACAGCCGACTTAACTGTTCAATCAAATCAACAATCAATCAATCAATTGTTAAAACCACTGCATGTAGCAGTTAATCATTAAGATACACAAACAGATATACAAACATCCTCTACATGTGATGTTTATTTTTGAGTCTGTGGAGATGGGGTTAGTAGTAACTTAGTACTACAGAAGGCTTTACTATTAAAAAATCAATAAATCAATTAAAATGTATTATATAGATACAACATTAAATTAATCATTCGAATCAATCAGTCAAATCTTCAGCCAGTTCTTCCTCTGTACACGTTGTTTGTATCAGAGCCTGAGTTGATTAAATCACTTTAATCAATGATAATCTCGCTAGGTCTAATTAGGACTAATTAAAAATAATAATTTATAAAAAATAATTTAAAAATAATTTATTAGTCGCCAACAATGCCTACCCGCGGTCCAACACACCAAATATACATCAAAGAGATTTCTTAATACGATTTTTCGCCAACATTCATACTTTTAATGATTAACCATAGAGTCTTAGGTCATGAGCTTTCGGAAGCCTCTGCAATGCTTTCAAATCCAAAAATACATCAACAAAAATGACGAAGAAATAAGTCGAATTAGTAATATCTAATAAAATATATACCTGGTTCACTGGGAGCAGGGACTTTATCTTTAGATTTTTCCACTGACTTGTGAAGTGGAATGCAAACAATAGGCACAGCTGCAGAAAATTCTGGAAGTACATTTGATTTATCACACTTCATCTCCTTCTTTTCATCCAGAACAAAATTTCCATTTGAGCTCTTAGAAATAGAACTATTTGAATTTGGTTCAATAGCCGCCTTAGTTGCATCATCAACATTATCATTAGCATTAGCATAAGCATTACCATAAACATTAGCATCAGCATTATCATCAGCATTAGCGGTAGATTTAACAGCTGCATCGTCAACTCTTATAGATTTAATCCTGGTGGTTGCCAGTTTTGGCACGTTGGATTGTCCTACAATAGTTTGAGTTTCATCAGCTGTACCGGCTTGTTTTGATTTCTGTGTTACGCTCGGTTGTATAAGAATTATTTCTTCAAGTTTACCAGTTTCGTTAACATCTTTGCCGCCTCGTTTTATACTTTTATTCTTGTTGAGAATCTCACCGGGTCCGCTGAAGTAAAACATATCAGTCACTGCATCCTCTGACTGCGGTAGAACATGTGGAAGACACTCAACTAGCTTGCTCTCTATCGTACAATGAATATCGTCCGAAGGCTCCAATATAGCTATGTTATCAACTCCTTCCATCTCCATACCTGACGCTACAGGTTGAGATTTATCACGCTCAGGTACTTTAGGCTTCATATTTTGATTTAAGATACTGCTGCCGTCGAAATAGAATGTTTTCTCATCAGCGTCAAACGCATCTTGTTTCTTATTTGTTTCATAATTTTCTACTGGAATATCACAGTGTGTGGTTGACACGGAAGTTTCTTTTCCTAAACTCTTGCCTTCAGAATCTGAACCAAAGTAAAAGGAAGGCTCAGCAACCTTCGCCGTTAGACTGATCGTCTGATGTTCACTAGCTTCAAGTTCTAAGTGATCGGAAGCTTTATTAACAGAACTATCTCTTGTCCTAGCTTCTGAACTTACCGCGTTCTTTACAGCAGTATCAGGAAAAATGTTCAAGGCATTTTCAGGCACTTCGTTTATCACTTTCACGCTGTTCATCGACCTAATGTTTCCATGTACTTTTGAAACACCTGGAGCATCATCAGTAGAATCTCCAGTAGTTACATCTTTCAAGCAAATGAAAGTATTTGGTTTGGTTCCATATAAATCATTTAACCGGTCAGGATCATTCTTGCTCACAATGTCATCGAAGGATAAGGAGAAGTTCCCGCTGGATTCCTTCAACTGCTCTTTGACTATGACACTTAGTGACAATGATTCAGCAGTTGGAGAAACTTGGCAGATGCTCGCTATATCCATTGAAGCCAGATTTGCAGAATTTTTGCAATGATCACTTCCAGATTTTAAGATATCAAAGTCTGCGGTTGTGTCTCCAGCGATTTCTTTAATTAGAGGTACATTTTGGAATGCATCGCTTCTAGGCATTTCAATTTCACTCAGCTCCAGTGACTGAACAAATGTTGAAACAGTAGCAGCATGAGTCTTGGACTCGCGAATCCACTCATCCTCAACATCATCATTTACCCTGGAACACAGAGGCTTCAACGAAGAATGTTTCATATCAGATGCAACATCATTCGACATAAAATCTAGTCCAATCTTATCTATTGGTGTGGATGACTTATCCAGCCTGGAAGCAATATCGGTATGATCGACTTCAACCGAATTAGTACCTTTAACAGATTCAAGGTGAGGATCATCTGAAGATTTCAAATCAACATTTTCATTAAAACGCTCTGCTTTGTGACTAGCACCGTCACCAGAAGGGACAATCTCGACGGAGCGTATACGAGTAGATTGTAGAGGTGTTGAAGAACTGCTTGGGATCCTAGGAGACGACAAATGTTCATTCTTACTATCGACAGTAGCTGAGCTAACAAGATGGGTGGTATCATCGTCTTTGCGATCAGTACTGGCTGCAGGATTAATTACAATGTCCTCGGATCTGGAAGTGGATTCTACAGGTTTATCTGGAATGACTTTAAACGTGTTTGGTTGAAGTTCAGGTTTCACGGGATTTTCCACAGTGGGATTTACCACTGTGGGATTTACCACAGTGAGAGGCTCCATTATCACTTCAAAGTCTGCAAAAGACAACATAATTATAGCCCTACTCGGAGCATTTTATTGAACAGTAAACAACAATATTAAAAGCCAACAATTAGAGCGCAGGCATTATCATCATCATCATCATCATCATCATCATCATCATCATTATCATCACAATCATCTTCCCTTGAATACAAGTGTAAGTAGGGTCTAGAGACGGAGCATTTCAATTCGTTTTAGAATATTTTAGCAATTTCTGGAGCCTAGACGCTCAGAAACTGAATGCCCTTTCTGGTGTTGATTTTGATCTTATGCGTTATAGCTTTCTACAAAACGTGCAGAACACAGTTGGCCAGTTCTTAAGCAACACGGACATAATATGGGCAAAAATATAAATGAATAGAATGTAGCATACGATATGGTGTTATTTAAAACTTTCTCTTAATAATTACGGCAATGTTATGAAGATTTAACGTCGGCTACTCACCCTAACTTTATATCAGGGACGTCACAGTATAAAGTATACTTTTATTTTTAAGAACTTAAATGATTAATCCTAATTATCTTGAACAATTTATTATTCGATAAACCTAATCTAGTGTAATCTAGTGCCACTATAATATTACACTTTTGACATTTATATCTAGTTTTACCCAAAACATAGTTTCTTCAAACTGCTTCAAGATCAACAATTGGCATAAATAATAATGCTAAATTAAAGAAGAAAACTTCTGATAATTATTTTTGCATACCTGCAGCCGAATTTCTCTTAGTTGACTTCTTATTCTCGCTCAGCACATCTGCTCGATTAATCTTCCTATTCGCATTGTCCACCTGCTCCCTTTCCCTTGCATCAACTTCTACATCCTTTACGTAAACTTCACTCAATTCTTTCTTCGACTTGTCATTCAGGTTAACGTTCGCTGAGACATTATCTGATTTAGCAGCCTCTTTACACTCACTGCGCGTCTGGTGTGTTTCCACATCCACGTTTCCAGTCGTCGATGACGCCTCCAGTCCAAGGTTCATGTCCTCGTCGACCTTCGCAACTCGCCCTAGTCCAGAACTGCGAGTCCTTTTAGCTGGGACAGGAAGTCCTGAAGATGGAATAGGCGATAGTCTGAGATCTGAACCTCTTGGGACAGATAGATCCGATGTCCTAGTATTTACCACAGTACATGAAGATTTCGTTTCTACTGACATCACTTGATCGGTTTCCATATTTATCGCTTCATTTTCTACACTAGAAGTATCAGGCTTTATTTTCGATCCCTTTTCCTCCATGTGTGACAATCTCTTGTCCGCTGCGCTGGGTTCTCTACTGGAGAGATCTGTTTCAATGTTCGGCACAGAACGTTTGATTCCCTTCTGATCACTTTCAGTGACTTTACTTGGAGTTCTTTTCTTCATCAGGTCAGTCGTCACATCCTGATTGATATTTTTCGGAACACTTTCTGCCCCATTGTTTGAAGGCACGCCAGGAGAAAGCATGATTGGCTTTCGATTTAAAGAGTCAGCACTCTTGCTAGCGTCTGATTCATCAGACTTTAGCATGTCCAGCTTACCAGTTTTCTTTAACTTCACAGACCCAATCTAAAGCAAAATAATAAATAGTTTGAGACACTTGGCATTTTTATTGCATGTACTGTACAATTTCGAACAGGCTTCAGTTTTATACTGCTTAATATGCATTTAGTTGGCCAATGATTGAGAGTCTATTCTGACAAATGGCAGGTCCGAAGCATATATTCCAACTAACGGTCGGCTGAAGCACAATCTAAAGAGTATACCTATCTATCAATTCTTGTTACTACATCGATCAACCAGTTTATACCATTATAAAGGTTATCCGTTTCACAAACTCGAAATGCGGCTTTGGATATATTTGAGGGGATTAGGAGTAGCGGTTAGTGCTCGCCACGAAAGCATGTAACCACGGATCAAAGCCCAATTCAGTCAGCAACTAAAGGATTTCCTCTACGGCCTCAGGAAGATTAATCGTGTATCGAAGGTCTATGCCAATTGGCGCTATCAGCTGCAATGATATGATTAATAAGGTTATGATTTTAAAAATATGTAGTAATATACGAAAGGGTCCTATTCATACCAGGAACATGTAAAGCAGTCTCGAAAACCCGTCATCAATCATTTAGCTTTGAAAGAACATCACAGAGAAGTCCTTTGCTATAACCAGCCCTAGGAAGATCACATGACCTGAGCTATAGTCTACTATGTATGGTAGTTCTCATTATGCTGTATTGTGTCTATAAACTATTTAATTTATTATGATTTACCTGTCCCAGTGCTGGCAGTCTGACACCCAACATCTTAATCATTGGAGGTCCCTTATCTTCACATTCGTCGACCTTTGCTGAATTAGCTTCCATGTAAATCCTCATTCCATCCATTCGATCATCTGACTTCAATGCATCCTGCACAAAATGTGTTACAGACATAGCGGTTACATAATAAATAGCAATAACAAAAGAATAGTAGCAGTAACATAACACATATGCATAGCAATGTAATAACCAAAATAGCAGTAACATATTAAACCAGCAGTATCATAACAAATAGCAATAACATAAAATTAGCAGTAACATAATAAATAGCAGTGACATAACAAATAGCAGTAACATAAAAATAGCTTAGTAAAAAAGAGAATTCACGAAAACTCTAGAGTTTATACAATAAAAATGAGAAGCAAGTAATAATGAAACATTAAATCGCGTTCTATGATGCGATTTAGCGTTTAATATAATACAGTATACATTGTATAATGTATATAATATAATTTAATTACTTATTACTACAATTAATTTAATAATGGTCATGATGATTGTGATAGCCAAAGTAAAATGCTAATCGTTTGTACGAATGTCTTGAAGAGTAGCCTTAATTACATGTATATATTATTGCTCATAAAATGTTAAAAATCAATTTTTAAAGCATACTGTATGTGCTCTTACGATATTGGATTAAGGAAGCAATTTCTGGAGCCTAAGCGCTCCCCGACCGAATGCCCTCTTTGACGTTGGTTAGTATCTTAGTACTTTGTCGCCTTTTACAATACGTGCAGTCCACGTTGGACTATTCTTCAGCAAACCAGACACAACACGGGAATTAAGAAGAACACAAAACTTGTCACATTTTAATCACTTACCTCCGGCGAGGCAGATGATTTCTCAAGATTCGTATTCGACATGACGCTTTCATCTTCGTTACTGTTGTTACTGATATCTTTCAGGAGACTGTCTGCAATACGGTCAACAAAACCCGGCGCTAAATATGCGAATTGTGTATTTCTTTATTCCAATCATCAAGTTCTCTGCTTCTAGTTCAAAAATAATTCTTTATCACTTGATAGTCCACAGCATATTTACATTTACGTCCCTGACATTGCCTTTTGGCAAGGAACCGAACGCTTAATTCTTATTGGTGGACTGATAAATCATAACTACTATTCTAGGCTAGCTAAAAACACATCGCGCCCTGCCACAGGCAAACGTTCTTTTGTCTTTGATAGTAAATGTGTACTATTTTGGATCTCGTTGACTCTTAAGCATATGCAAGCGCCTTGAGGCTTTGTGCTAACGTCTGTCGTAGTCATAGCCTTCGGGTGAGGAATCCGACGATTAATCCTCAATTATTGATCGGTTGAATAATCGATCGCGAGATTGACTGACCGACTGATTAACTGATCGACTGATTGATTGATGGGCTTATAGATTTACTTTTATAAATACAAAAGGAAGAATTTTATGGAGCGATAATCAACACTCTGCTGGCTTGCTTATAAACGCCTCACATAAAAAAAGATGAATTTAGAGCTCTTTATCCACCAACAGGTTGGCTTTGTTACAAAAATTTGACCAAATCGTAACATATCCTCCAATTAACTAGAAATGCTGGTAAATTGATTTCCAACTGCCAAGTTCAAATCCTAATTATTCGTCTCTTGCGACACATTCAGTATCCGTTTAGTACATCGGCGTGCGAACAACCGAATGACTAATTATGACAACCGAATGACTAATTATGACAACCCAGTGACTAATGATGACAACCCAATGACTAATGATGACAACCCAATGACTAATGATGACAGCCCAGTGACTAATGATGACATGGGACTCACTGGTAGCCGCCACAGCATGGAAGACGTTCCAGATATCCGCCCTACTGGCAGGTCTGCGCCTCTGAGCCAGCGACCCCTGATGAGCCAGCACGGCTCTGTGCCTGTGGAGGTCGTTGTTGAGAGTGGGCTGACGCTGTCAACAGAGAGAACAGAGAGCAATAACATTAGAAATCTCTCATTTCACATTAACAGCTACTGCTGCTAAGTAAAACAACAACAACAACAACAACATATATATATATATACATAAACATATATATATATATATATATATATATATATATATATATATATATATATATCTATATATTATATATATATTATATGTATATACACAACTATATATATATATATATATATATATATATATATATATATATATATGCATGTATATACATAAACATATATATATATATATATATATATATATATATATATATATATATATATATACACACTTAATATATGCACCTGTATATAGAAACACACAGCCTAGTCAGCAGTAGCCTTTACGGTTTTCTTCTGTATACACATTGCAGCTGCTGCTGCTGCCGCTGCTGCTGCTGCCGCTGCTGCTACTGTTACTGCTACTACTACTACTACTACTACTACTACTACTACTAGTAATAATAATAATAATTAGGGCTGAGCCGGTGGCTTATTGGCAAGTTGTTCCATAGCGGATCAGTAGTTGCAGAGTTCTAATTCAGAGCTCTCCTCGTCAGTACCTGCTAATACAAAATTTCTACTACAACATTCGACCGAGAAAGCGACGTTAAATTTGTCATTTCAGTAATAATAATAATAATCATAATCATAATAATAACGATAAAGATTTAAAGCTGTCTGCTTTAGCAATTCTTTTAAGCAGCTAGATGACCTCGAGTAGCCGGGCGGTGACTCAGCACGTACTGCTCGAATTACTTTTATCAAACCTCAGGATCTTTACAACCGATAGATAGATATTATTGATAGGCGGTACAAGACCGCCGGATCAGCTAGTGAAGTATATTAGGATTTCATCAAACTGCTCACTGAGAATCCATACAAACAGAGAAACAAACATTTACACATACAAACAGATAAACAAACATTTACACATACAAAACAGATACACAAACATTTACACATACAAAATAGATAGACAAACATTTACATATACAAACAGATAGATAAACATTTACGAATACAAACAGATAGACAAACATTTACACATACAAACAGATAAGCAAACATTTTCATATACAGACAGATAGACAAACATTTACACATACAAACAAATCGACAAACATTTATTCATGCAAACAAATAGACAAACATTTACACATACAAACAGATAAATAAACATTTACATATACAAACAGATATCCAAACATTTACACATACAAAACATATAGACAAACATTGACACATACAAACAGATGGACAAACATTTACACATACACAGAGAACAAGTTTACAGCTGCAAAAACAGATCCACCAAGCAAAGCAGTAGCTGCTGAAATAATACTTGAGCATTGATCCTTGATACACATTGAATCAAATATTAATAATAATATACTTTTCTTTATTAAGGAACTTTGGAATAAAAATAAATTTGTAACTTAGTACTGTCTATTAAACATTTATAAAATATAAATAAAATAATAAATTTTAAAGAGCATTCAGATATAGTCACCAAGCAAAATGAATAATAACACATTATTTATTCCAAGAATAAAATAAAATAAAAAACTTTTAGGTCAGGAGTACAAAACCATAAGCAAGGAATCCAGTTTAGGTGGCAAATGTACAGTTGTTGATTATACGCTGTTTAAAAGGAATAAAATGTTAAAATTACATGTTCGTATTTCTAGGAAGAGAAGAGTAAGCTTACCGTTAATTGAGGAAGTTCACTTGACCCGTATACAGCTTCCTATACAACAAATTAAACTATTATTAAATTATTTATTAGATAAAGGTTGAAACCGTATCCTACGTCTCAATTGCAATATAATTAATTTATTAACTTTGAGCTGAATAAGTGGCTAATTATCTAACTGTCTCCAATCCCACTTCAAACTCAATCATCATCACATTAATTAAATCAGATCAAACAATCGATTAATCAATCAATTAATCAATCAATCAATTAAACAATAAATCAATTAATCAATCAATAAAGCAATCTAAAACCGATAATCAGCAGTCTATTGATGAATTGTTTATCTCTGCTAATCTAGCTTGCTCTCAAGTAGGTAAATGGTTTATAAGTAACAAGCTAACTGTAAATTGCTCTGCGTATGTTTTATTTTACCTGTAAATTGCTCTTTTCAATTTTCTTTGTAATGCAGCTATTCGCTGTTTTATAGTCTATTTCATTAGGTCTTGTATACAAGAAAGTGAAATTAAACAGTTACTATTCTTTTCGAGAAAATTTTATGAAATAGAACTTCTATTTCATAAAATTTTCTCGAAAAGAATAGTAACTGTTTAATTTCACTTTCTTGTATACAAGAACTAATGAAATAGACTATAAAACAGCGAACAGCTGCATTAAGAATAGGATATTCGTAAGTTACGTGGTCAGTCTACGGCATGACGGCTTTATGGAAAACAAAAATTCCGGTAGTTATGGCAGAGGTTCTTTTTATAAATTAAATAATTAAATAAATTTCCTTAATTTAATTAATTTCTTATCGCCAATACAATTAAGCTAAACCAGACATCAAATTAATCCTCAGTACTTGAGTGAAATGGGAGGTTATAATATACTTCAATGACGTGCATAAATCAATTACTTACAATGTATGCTAAACCACTTTAAGACATGCCTGTATAGTTGCAACAAAGTAGTTTTAAAGCTACAATGATAAAGGGAATAATTTAGCAAGTAGTTTAGCCACTTTTAAGCATTTGGAGAAGTAATTAAAGTTTAACAACGAAGAATTAATTCAGTGCCTACAGAGCGTCTGAAGAGAAAGGTTTACTGGAAGGTTAAGTATCTTTAACATCCAACTTTAAAACATTTAATATTTTAGACTTTTTTGTAGCTTTTATGTTTGCAGGTGAATCCCTGGAGGGACCAAATCAAACTCTGAGGGGAAAATCATTTGGGAAAATCATTCCTTTGGAAATTCCCAGTTTAATGTATGAAAAGATGAATTGCTATTAACTAATTATTAATTTCTCGTGTGCATAATACATGCCACTCTATAAATATAATTATATTACTCTCTAATAACAATACAAATTGTTCTAAATTCAATGCTACGAGATGCAAGCGCCTTCGTTGCATTGTTTCCATCAGCAACGATCAACAGTTTAGAGCAGAAAAGAGGCGAAATTAAAAACAGACAAAATCGTCATAAATCATAAATAAAAATCCCGCGAGAGCTCAATGGACAATAGTATGTAGCAAATATATCAGGCTGTGCTACACTGTGAAGTGCATTTTAACGCGGCCGCTCCGTAGATCCGAGCGTATCCCTCTGCGGATAGCAATGCTACTATTAGGGATGGAAATACTACTATTAGAGATAGCAATGCTACTATTAGAGATAGCAATGCAACTTTTAAAGATAGCAATGTTACTATTAGAGATATTATTGCTACTATTAGGAATAGCAATGTTACTGTTAGAGATAGCAATGCTACTAATAGAGATAGCAATACTACTATTAGAGATAGCAATGCTACTATTAGGAATAGTAATGATACTGTTAAGAATAGCAATGCTACTATTAGAGATAGCAATGTTACTATTAGCGATAGAAATGCTACTATTAGGTTTAGCAATGCTACTATTAGAGATAGCAAAGCTATTATTATAGATAGCAATGCAACTGTTAGAGATAGCAATGCTACTATTAGGAATAGCAATGCTACTGTTAAGAATAGCGATGCTACTATTACAGATTGCAATACTAGTATTAACTTTCTGCAGAATTTTCTCATTTGTAACCTTTTGAGCCCAGCTAATCTTTTCCTTTCTTCTCCATATCCACATTTCCAATGCCTCTATTTTCCTAATATCTTCCTTCCTTAAGGTCCATGTTTCACATCCGTACAATAGCGTGGTCTAAAGCAAGGTTTTCACTATCTTTATCTTTGTGTCTTTCTTGAGACATTTTGTTAAAAGTTCTTTTAAAATTAAAACTATGAATACTGTAAAGTTTAAATAAAACTATGAAAACTATTTGGTAATTGATGTTATGGTTGCTGACTGTATTTAAAACTTTACAATAGAATAGAAAATCAAATAGAATTAAAGGAATAATAATAATAATAATAATAATAACTTCCGACAATTTCTATAGCAGTGCAATGGCCAGTGACCGGTCTACGAGACTGCTTTACAGGTTGCAGTAATAGAATTGAGCTAGTTATACACTTAAAAGTTGATTTAAATAAAACAATGGACGCAGATGAGTGGCTTCAATATAACAGATTTCTCAAATTATGACATAAGCCAATCTAGAAATAGGTCCTAACTCATTTCTCATTAATCAATGTATCAGCGATAAGCACTAGCATTTCACTGATCAGATTAGATCAGAATTATTGTACTGAACTGTTTTCATATAGCTCCTATAGCAATTCATTAATCAGATTAGATCTGAATTATTGCATGAGACTGTATTCATATAGCCGCGAACGATTAGATCAACTGAAAACGAAAGCTGCAGTCACAAAGGTCGTCATCAAATATCAGATCAGAGAGAGCAGTCTTAACCTCTTGTTCTTTCTGTAGTGTATTGAATTGAATTGAATCATAGCATGCCAGATCATACAGACTGCGATCATATAGACTGCGATCATACAGACTGCGATCAAACAGACTGCGATCGTACAGATTGCGATCGTACAGATTGCGATCATACAGATTGCGATCATACAGACTGTGATCATACAGACTGTGATCATACAGACTGTAATCATACAGACTGCGATGATACAGACTGCGATGATACAGTCTGCGATCATACAGACTGATCATACAGACTGTGATCATACAGACTGTGATCATACAGACTGTGATCATACAGACTGTGATCATACAGACTGTGATCATACAGACTGTGATCATACAGACTGTGATCATACAGACTGTGATCATACAGACTGTGATCATACAGACTGTGATCATACATACTATGATCATACAGACTGTGATCATACATACTGTGATCATACAGACTGTGATCATACAGACTGTGATCATACAGACTGTGATCATACAGACTGTGATCATACAGACTGTGATCATACAGACTGTGATTATACAGACTGTGTGATCATACAGACTGTGATCATACAGACTGTGATCATACAGACTGTGATCATACAGACTGTGATCATACAGACTGTGATTATACAGACTGTGATCATACAGACTGTGATCATATAGACTGTGATCATACAGACTGTGATTATACAGACTGTGATCATACAGACAGACATCAGCACAATACATTAGACCTTCAGATCACGATTATGGATTAAAACACTAAATAAAAATCTTGAATAATCAATGCTTTTCATATAGCGTTCGCCAGACAGCTTTGCATTTTATCAGCACTATCTTAATAATAGATACAGGTTTCTTGTTTCTGATAGCTCAAAACTACTTTGATCCCTTAGTTATTTTTACTTCCTCTTTTGTTAAGCAACCATTTTGCTCAGTTGTACAAGACAATGATAAAAAATAAACATTTTTGCTCAGTTGCACAAGACAATGATAAAAAAACACTTTTGCTCAGTTGTACAAGACAATGATAAAAAACAAACATTTTTGCTCAGTTGTACAAGACAATGATAAAAAACAAACATTTTGCTCAGTTGTATAAGACTAAGCAACCCCCAAGGTGCACCCCACGGGCCGTTTAGTTTCTGGATTTATAAATTTGCAGTTTTTTAGTTTCTCTTGAGAGTTTGAATTTTGAGTTTTGGACCTTCATTTTTGCTCACTGGCTTGGATTTGTCTCAGTAGTGCTCGATGTTGTCATGGACGTCTGTAGCACCCTAATTATTTGTATTGTGTAAAGTGTACAATTTATACTTTAGACATTTAAAGCTGCATTATTTTCTAAGCTGTACGCATATTCAAAATTTCTAATAATTGTATAACAATTTTAAATAAACATATTTAAATTATTTGGATATTTAGCCGCTATAAAGGCTCCGCATTCACGGTTCAGCTCAACGGTAATCGATATAATGATCTCCAGTGACTGCTTTTCGCCATAGGATCGATTAGCTAAAGTCTCACAAATTTACTCGACGCTCTTACAGATTTTTACTCGACAACATTACAGATTTTTACACGACGCCATTTATAATCGTACACACATACAATTCTTACACGGCTTGTAAAAACACAGGAATATGTAATTACGAATATGAAGAATACAACCGTTAACTGCAAGTCTCATTACTGGCGACTAAGCAAACTCGAGGAAGGTAATGGTAAACCAACTCAAAATGCCAAGCTAACCCAAGCTAATGAATTATGGATTGGAAAAGGCTTCGTCTTTGCGATGGGATCAACTTTTAGCTAGCACGGTGTTCTTATTAGCGTGAAGCAGACTTGAGTAAGAATTTGGACCAGCTATTTGGCAGAACAGTAAAAGAGAGAGAAAAACGTACAATGACGATATTTTAATTACAAGGACCTAAAAAGTGACTTGAAGACAGAGACAAAATAATTATTGTACAGAAAGAAATTTGAACTGAGAACAATGTATTGGCTCCTCCAGCGACAAGCGAATAAGTGAAAATACTCTGAGAGAAGCGGCAGAATATATACTAGCCAAGGTTAAGTTTAGCTTCAAATACTCGCATCAGATCCTAATTATAACTGTAGATTCGAATAGTTATGTACCATATAGCTAGCTCCTCAAACAGAAATTGCATCAATATTTCTACGAATACAGTGGTAGTAATAATAATACTACAAGTCACAGATTAAGTTAAAAGAAACTCAAGTAGCTTGTAAGCATAATAAAGCAATAATAGTTTATATATACTATAGATTTAAATTTCCCCTAAGCCTTTAGTAGTGCTAGAATTTTCAAATTCTAGCGAGGTTCATGAACTACTTTAAACCAAGTTTTACAGGGATTTGTAATATTTCTTATTCATATAACATCAGCAGCAAAAATTGGGTGGTACCGCCTCAACAAGCCCACCCCCGGGAAATGTAAAACAGCTTCTTAAACAGGTATCTAATCGGAAGGCATATAATATATTCTATCCGTCTATCCGTCTATATACCTGTACTGTGTGCAATGGTTACTATGTGCGATATACGGTACACCGTTAATTATGTTATCAAATGAGTAGCAATATACAGTAGCTAAGTGAAAGATGGGCATAAAACTAAAATCATTAAAGCAGTGACGCGACGAAATGAGAGAAATGGAAAATGCAAATCACCTAAGAATTTACATCAACGTTACTGGCCTATGATTACACTGTCTAGCGTCTACTGGTACAGAACAAATGGTACAAGAGAGGAGGCGTCTACTGGTACAGAACAAATGGTACCAGCGAGGAGGCGTCCTACTGAGAGAGCGGGAGACAAAAGACGCATCGACGCGACCTCGGGCAGGAAACGTTTCAAATAGAACTCATAGGACGTGGGCATAGTATGAATAGCAAATGACTCAGGTGAAATCTGCCAAAAGCTATTAAATTGAACAAGATAGAGAGAGAGAGAAAGAGAGAGAGAGAGACAGAGAAAGAGAGAAAGAGAGAGAGCGAGAGAGAGAGAGAGAGCGAGAGAGAGAATGAGAAAGAGAAACAGAGCGATACTCTGAGAGAGAAAGAGGACGAAAGGCAGAGAAAGACAGATTTAATACATAGCATTAAATGCAAGTCCTATGTAGGCCTATGTATGGTCATAGTATTAATTTAATATTGTGACTACATGGTCATAGTATTAATACTGTGACTATGGTCATAGTATTAATACTATAGCACCAGGGCATTGCCCAGAATACACCTACCAACTTCGTTACTATTTCTGCACTGACTATTTCCCAAAACACTTTATAGTTCCAGGAACTGGTTCTAGAGATTACTTTGCAAAGCAATGGAGCCATTACAAGAAATGGAGTTATTATTTTATTCTGCATAATTCTTTTTAAAGAGAATTAGACAATAGAATTAGAAGCTAGTTACAAGGTCAAGTTTAATTAAAAGAAAACAGTCATTAAAAATTAAATTTGATTAAAGAAAATACAAACTTTAACAATTATATTATTAGATAGGTGTATCACTTAATATTAAACTGCTGGGTTGATCACCCTAACATAAACAATAATTAGTACATAATTGATTTCTTTCTTTTGTGTACTGTCAAATGGCACACCTCCTGTACAAGATACATATTCCTAATAATAGTTTGTCCTCACACAGATCTGTTGGAGCCAGTGGCACTGTCGGCAAGATATTTCACCGCGGATCAGTATGTGTATGTGCGGGGTTCAAATCCTGGACTCTCAAGTGAGGAAACTCAGGTTAATATTAGCTTTACCAGCTTTTTTATCACTGAGGGGAATATAGAAAATATTCTGAGGAGGTATCCTAAAGCCTTCCTTGCCTAGTTTTCAGAATAGTCATCTTTTAGGCCAAGTGCAGTTAGCAGTGGATTTATTCTATAGTAACTAGAACATATAACTGAACGATCTGATGTATACAAGTAAAATAAAAAATACAATTATAAATTTTTATAAAGACTACTTGTTTTTATTACCAAGACCAGTGACTTCCAAACTCCTTTTGGTTACCGCCCCCTTTGTGATGTATGTATGTACGTATGTATGTATGTATATATATATATATATATATATATATATGTATGTATGTATGTATGTATGTATGTATATATATATATATATATATATATATATATATATATATATATATATATATATATATATATATATATATATAAAGCTAGCATGTTAACATTAATACTAAATTAATGGCAGTCATGCTTTTACCACGTGGAGACAACACTTTGATAACAAACACATTCATGCACTCTCTCTCTTAGTTCACTACCTACTGGCAGGTCCATGGTATATAACGCCTCCACTCTTCTCTTTTTCCGTCTTCCTCTTCATTTCCACATATGAATGGGTCTTTAAATCATCTAACATACCTAATCTCGGCCTGCCCCTGCCTCCTTTTCCTTCCATTCTACCTTCTGTGACCTCTATTAATAGACCTTCCCCCCTTAGAATGTGTCCTATCCAAATCTTCTTCTTATTTCTTAATACATTTATCAACTGTCTACCTGTACCAACTCTCTGCAGAACTTCCTCACTTGTAACCTTTTGAGTCCAGCTAATCCTCACCATTCTTCTCCAAATCGACATTTCCAATGCCTCCCGTTTCCTAATATCTTCCTTTCTTAAGGTCCATGTTTCATATACATACGATGGCGTGGTCCAAACCAAAGTTTTCACTATCTTTATCATTCATGACTAGAAAGTTAAAGTAAATTACACAACATCAGGGATGTCCAATACAAAAGTAGGAGGGAAGTAGAAAATGTACGAAGCTTTAAAAATTGGGGAAATTGATAAAATTGTGAATGGTGAGTTAGGCGGCTTGGGAAGCATGTGTCATTGCCCTTGTGGGGGTTGGACGCCCCTGTATGTCATATATTAAGTATTTCTTTTCTCAATGTGTCCATCACCACCATATTACGCTCGGCATCCCCTAATCTATTAGGGCACATTCACTATCTCCTTGGATGGCTATGATACCTCCCAGGAAGTGATATTGCCTAATTTGGGAAGCTGTAACCTAGACTAAATACTGCTCAATTGTAAAATTTATAAATTTATTTTATTATATTATTCACATATATACTTTAAAATTAACACTAACCTTTGTAGAATTAACACCTGAGGCGCTGCTAGCATTTGATTTTTCAGAACCCTTAAAGAAGTCCATTATTTCTTCTTCATTAGCCATGCTGCAAAAGTTTTAAATTACTGTAAAATAAAAAAATAATTCACAAAATGTCAATATACATTTTATATCATTCAAACAATTTCAAAAATTTTACTAGGTGCTCATATAATTTTCACAGTTTATTATAAAGCATTAAAACTACATCAGAAATGAAATGCTTGCTATGTCAATTAAGTCTATTTATGTCTTTAAGTCTATGTCAATGGAGGTGCAGCCAATTCATGTCAAAGTCTAGAGGTGAGATATAGTGGGCATCTTCATCACTGTAATTTTAATTAGTTATAATATTTGCATATATTTTTGTGATCTCACAGGGTCCCAATGCGACTAAGGGTAAGTAATTTCATTTTCTTCTAATTTATAAGAATAGGACTTTGCACTGAAGCACACTTTCAGGATTATAGTTGGTTTGTTAATAATCTTTAAAAGTCGTGTAATTATAAGGTACTACAGACATCTAACTTAAGTTGTAGCAAATATTGTTTTAACTATATATTGAAGAGTCGATAAAAGAGAAAAAACTTGTAATTCATTTAGCGAATGTCTCAATAAAATATAATGTTAATAGAATGTCTCAATAGCGCAGTGGTTAATTAGAGGCGTCAGGTTACGAACATAATGGAATTTTAAATGACAGATCTTCCTGAGGTGCATATATTGAACTCTAGTGGGCTTGATTCCCTGTTGTGCTAATCTGAGAATAAACTCTAGGACATTTACAGGACTGGTTTACCAAAAATGAATTAAACTGCCTATTTAAAGGTTTAAAAATATCACATTAAAAGTGATGGATACCAGCATAGTTCATCATTTCACTATAATGTTTTTTTCCAAATCCTGGGCTCGCCCATCACAGACATCGCTTTCGAGTGAGGAAACTGACGTTATCATTAGCTTTACCAGTTTTTTTATATTATTATTAGGGAATAATTATTTTTCCTAAAATTATTGAAGAAATAATTAATAATTCTAGACTATTTCTTCCACATTTTATTATGATAATAAAACAATTATTATCAGAATTACTTTTTATATTATGATAAAAAAAGTAGAAACATGACAGGTGGCTGGACCAAGTATACCTACATTTTCAGATAAGCTATCTCATTGGGGTTGTAGCATTCATTGCTTTCCTGAGATCTCACTCCACCAATAAATTATGAGTGGCTCATACAAAGATATTAATTGAATCATGTTTAATTAGCTCAGTTCAAACTTTAGGCAAGCTGCAGTGCAGAGCTATTGTGTGGTTACTATAGGGCCTATTGTGACCGGCAATATGTAATTAAATTATAAACTGCTCCATCTTGAATCTTAAGGGGAATTGAACTTTTGCATGTTCGACTTCTGGTCGAACTGATCAGAAAACTACATTCTGTACATTCACGGCAGGGTTGATTCATAGTAGCTAGTGTTGAACATGAAAAATCTCATTGAATTATTTAAGAATTTTCGGCCAAAAATCGTATAATATTTAAAAGTAAAGCAATGTTTAATCTTCAAATTATTATACAAAGACTGCAATAAATTTGATATCTCGTGTATCATAATTACGTACAATTAATTTATAATGATATTAATAAACTATAACATTTCACAGCACGCACCGACACGATAAAGTTTTAAAGCTCATACAATTACCTGTAAATTATTCACATGTAAGCTTCTATAATCCAGGTGCGTTCTTTAGAGTGAAAGCAATATAGTATGAAAGAATTAAGCGTATAAATTCAATAGTTCTATTTATTATATTTGGTATATAATAATCAGGTTACTGCTAGACTTGGGACGGCGCTATTGTATGAGCAATTGTTTACAGTCTCAGCCGAGTGTCGACTCTTAACCTCTTGCTTGCACCCAGCTCTCGTTGCTGACTCGCTGCTGCTTAGTTGACAGACTGCTGCTTAGCTTGCTTGCACCCAGCTCTCGTTGCTGACTCGCTGCTGCTAAGTTGACTGACTGCTGCTTAGCTTGCTTGCACCCAGCTCACGTTGCTGACTCGCTGCTGCTTAGTTGACTGACTGCTGCTTAGCTTGCTTGCACCCAGCTCTCGTTGCGGACTAGCTGCTTTTCAATTTTCTAGGTATATAGGCATTAAAACACATACAACCGATAATTGTTTTAATTGTTGATGATTGTTCGCATGTTTTTGTGTAATATTTGATTGTAAAATTTGAAAGTGCTGTTTTGCGTTGTAACAGTTCTAAGACTGAATCCAAAGAATCGGTTTTCACTGAATCTGACTGATATCTTTGGACAGAATTTCTGAATTTTGAAAATTGCACCTCTTTGGACCTTCTATATTTGCTCACCGGTTTGTATTTGTCTCGATAGCTCAATGGTTAAGGGTGTATATAACGTCATGAAGTTTTAAATGACAGATCCTGAGGTGAATCGAACCCTCGTGGGTTCGAATCCCAGCCGTGCTGATCTGAGAGTAAAATCTCGGACATTCACTGGACTGGCTACACAGAAAATGGACTAAATTGCCTAACGGATATAACATGTGGTATTAAAAGTGATAGATAGCAACATAGTTGATCGTTTCACTATAATGTGTGTTATTATTATAATTATTGATAATACTCCACGTTGTATTGGCACTCTTATGTACCTGCCTATGTTATGCTGATTTTTGGATGGAGGTTTTGGTAACGCTTGTTTCGGCGTAGAGAAGTTAGTAAACAAAGAGACTGTTGAGGAATAAAGATGGAGTTTGGAGTTATGGACGAAGTGGCGGTCAACGAAGCCATCGTAGGCGATTACATAAGTAGTAGAGATCGGTATGTATGGATTACTATGGAAAATATAGTGTAATTTTCGCTATGTTAAAGTTGTAAGTTATGTCGTTGAATTTATAAACTACCTTAATTTAATTTATAAACTAGAAAGTCTCAATAGCGTAGTAGTCGGGTAGATAAAATCGCAAAATAGTGATACCCGGACATTTAATGTGTAAAGCTGAATTTTTGCGTAGTTGTAGAGGATATTAAGGACTACTCCTATGAAAAGTTCCCCCTTTCTAGGACCTCGGGGAAAAAAGTTATATCCATTTTAACATGACTGATTTTGTTGAATAATATCTACTATAAATAAGAACAAAAACAACGTAATGTTTGTTTATTTTTGAGCCATATAATAAGATTTTGCTGTAAGTTTGGCAAATTAGAAATTAATTTAAATGATTTCTTGCTTACACGTTGTCAATATGTTATTTAAATCGTTTAATTGGATATAAGTAATTAAAACTTAGAACTAATTAATTTTGCAACTGAATTTCGTTAATTATAGCTAATGAATAGTTTTAATTAACAAATTCTTAGATTATTAATGTAGGTATTAATAAAATTAGTTACAGTTATCCAGGGATTAAAAATCAACTAATTAAAGCTCTTGAGAGATGACTGAAGATTTGCAAGAGAAATAATTTCCGGAAAATCAATGCGTTACTTGTGTTCTATATGCAACTGATGTTGATGAATCGACCTGATCGAACTGATCTGACTGTTATACGATCTCAGGGGTTTGACACACTATTAGAAAGTGCTCTTTCACGCAATGATAATGAACTCTTACATCATCAAACATCTTGTGATCAGCCAGTTGTAGTGCTCAACAGTTGCAGAAAGCCATACTACAAAAGAAAAAATAACAAGCTTAAAACAAAAAATCATCAACTGGAACAAGATGCAATAAATGATTCTATAGGAAAGAAACTTTGTTCATCTATGATTTTTAACTGGAAAGCACAATGCTTGTTTTGCTTTGAATTATCAGATCAATGATCAAAAGGAATGATAACTGGGAATTTGAAGTCATGGGACGAATGGAAATGTGTTGTGATTTAGCGGCAGAAGAAGCCATATATCACAATCTTTGTTATTTGAAATTTGTCAGCAGCAGGGCTAAGGAAGGTGCTGGTGCGGGGACTATACACTGACCTAGATTAAATGAAGATTATCAATCAGTACTTTTAGACTTGCGAGTGGTTGGGAGAGAACTGTGAATGAGATCTATATACAATACAAGATGTAGTTAAGAGAAAGCAAGGTATAACTACTGATGGCAATGCCTATTCTGCAAAACATCTGAAGCGAAAGCTTGTTGAGCTCTATGATGATAACATACTGTTTGCTGAATATCTGGACAAAGAAATGTGATTTGTTTCCACAATTTTAGCTCATACTTAATTAGTGAGAAGTGGCATATGGAGAGGAAAGATGATATGTCTGATGAGAGTAAAAGAATCATAACAGTGGCAGCTAAATTGATTGCAAATGAGATCAGAGAATTAGAATATGATATGAATACATATCTGCCAGTACCTATCTATTGAGCACATGAACTACTTTCTTCCTCTTCAGCATCAGCTTCTCAGACCATTAACACCATCAACCAATAAGCAAAATAGCATTTGACTGAGTATCATTCAAGCTGCACGGTCACACTCAATTATTGTACCATTGCTTCTCGGTTTGGGTGTGTCGGTTGATCACTTGATAGGATTCAAAGCATTAATTGAGCAGCTGGCACGTTTAGGTCTCTCTGTGTCATGTGACGAAATTTCACGATTCAAACAGTCCACTGTAACTTTGAATCCATCTGGTATGAATATTCACCCATATCCTGAGGTATTTACACAATGGGTTGCAGACAATGCAAACCATAATGTTTTGCTGCATTGGATGGCACTGGTACTTTTCATGTTATATGGGCATTATAGCCGCTTCCTCTGTGCTAGTTGCTAATACTGAGCAAGATAATTTAATGCCACTGGCACATAATTTAAGACACCTTAAGGCTCATAAAATAATTAGAAATAAAGCCATACCCATTGTTCCAATCTTCCAAACGCCTATGTACAGTTTGACCACCATGACATATAAACCACTGTGCCAGTTACTTTTTCCAAGCACATTGCCATCAATTGCGAATTTGGGTTTGGTTTAGCATATGAACTGGCTGTGTAAATATAACAATCACTCTATCAAAACGATTTTTTATCACTTACAGACTTTAATCCATCTGATGAGATTTGCTTATACTCTACGCTTCTACATGTTATGGACAGTGGCTCAACCAAAAAAATTCTAGGAGGGCTCAAATTTTTTCACGACTGCCTTCGGCCCCTGAACTGGGGCCACACTGAACCTACTAGCTTACTAGCAAATCCAGTATCCCACTAGCTTACCTCCACCAATACCCATACTACAGTCAGGGACATTGGTAGAAAAGCAATTTGTGTATCGAGGATCATTTTTGCACTGACAGGCATAAAGTAGGGGGTGAAGGGGGGCACAGGAAGGGGCTAATACACCCCTCCCCAAGGAGAACATATTTGTAATTTGTGAGAAAACTGGTGGACTTTCAGTGCATCTTAGAATGGATATAGTTAATTATATTTCTTTTTTGTATTTTTTTTGTAAGAATTTTTCAATAACATATCAAGTCATATCAGTCCAATTATGATTAATTAAAAAATCATTAATTATTAAATTAAATTATTTTAAATGGTCTAATTATGGTTATTAGACCATTGTACTGAAACTACTGAAAACGCTTCGTTGTTCTGCTGGTGTCGTAATTAAACTTTCACTTAGCATAACCAGCCCATTTCCTATCCCTTCCTTCCCCCTGCCAAAATCTCTGCAGATCTCGATGAATTGCAAGTAACCTAAGTTGGGCTGGGACTCAGGCTAATTGTGCCACTGTTCAGGGACCAAGCATCAAAGCACATGTAATCTTAATATCATCTGTATTATGAGAGGCTTCCATACTCTTCCGGACTGATGTGCTATTGAGCAAGAAACTGACATTAAATTTGGCTTTAATTTTGGCTTTATCTTTATTTGTTGCAGACACATGATTATTATTTCATTTGCTGAGTTTTGTAGCCCTACAATAATTTTTTAACACTTGGAAAATCTCTCGAGAAAATACAAATTGCTAATTTTTCGCTTTTTGGACACAACTTTTTTATTAGTAGTGCTATGAATGGGGAACTTTATATTTGAATTCAGCTCAAAATTCCGCTTTCAACGAATATAAATTTGGCTTTACACGTTAAATGTCCCGGATTTTTTAATTTCTACCCGACTATAGGGGTAACGTCATGAAGTTTTAAATGACAGATCCTGAAATTGAACCCTTGTGGGTTCGAATCCCAGTCGTACTGATCTGAGAGTAAAATCTCGGACATTCATTGGACTGGTTATACGGAAAATTGAATAAATTGCCTAACAGTTTAAACATGTGGTGTTAAAAAGTGATAGATATCAACACAGTTGATCATTTCACTATAATGCGTGTTGACTTTTTTACCGTACATGCCGCGCGTATCTGAGTGTAAAATCTTGAACATTCACAGGACTGGTCAATGGTTACAAGAAAATGAACTAATTTGCGTAACGGTTTAAACATGTGATATTTTAAAAGTCATGGAGCATTTCGCCTTGGTTGATCATTTCATTGATTTCAGTAATATTGGGTGTTATTGCATGATCGGAGAGTAACGTTTAGAACATTCACAGGACTGGTAATGTGGATAGTAGACTAAAGGCTGCCATTAAAGACTTTAAACATGAAGCATTAGAAGTGATAGATATCATCATGGATGATTGTCTCATTGCAATATGTTTAATACGATTAAAAATATGGTTGAACGTGGTATTATTCTACTGAACGATAATGTTAATCTATGAACATCGAACAGGTTTTTATTTTAAATCCATAATTTAGTTCCAAATGGGTTTGGGGAAATCAAGTAATGAATCTATAGACGACTGCACGTGTTTGTAATAATAGTAGGTATATTTATAAAGTGTCGCTCTATAGATGCTAAATGCCACAGTAGCGCTGAATGGACAGTGAAGGTAAAAGTAGCCTGGTGGTATAATATAATGCCACAATCGGTAGCAGGCGACTGATGCAGACTCACTGCAAATGCTTTTGGCCACGCTATAAAGATGTTTTTGTAAAATTCAGATGGTCTAAAACTAAGATTATTAATACTAATATATAACAAAATTGTTTATACTCGTGTAGGCTGTGTTTAATAATATTTGAATTTCCCATTTCTGTAGTTCACGATCTCCTATAGGACGGGTCAAGAGGAATTCACTGATGAATGATTCGTCCGATAGCCTGGACCACAGAAGCAAGCAGGAGGGAAAGATACGTCTGGTAGTCTCTAACATTCCATTTGAAGCAAGGTGGCAGGACATTAAAGATTTATACAAGGAGAAAGGTTATTAATGTCATTATTATTATTGTTATTGTAGTTACCAGTGAAACTTATATAACAGTGTCCTGGTAGAAATTCGTCTTCGAGATTGCTTGCTATAAAAACTTTTTCAAAGCTAATTTAAATTTGAATAGCATTAAAAATGGCTGCCTTTACTAAGCACAACTTAATCTTCAGACAACTGCTCTTCAGTCATGAATTGAACCGTAGCGAAAAATATTTGGCATTTAAATGCAAACAAATTCTCGGATTAGTTTCTCCTCTTTATCCTTAGCTGATTATCTATTTACAACATCTATAAATATAAGCGCGCACTGATTGTAACACATAGCGACAGGGACATTTCACTGTAGATTTACCAGCATGATGTGATTTCACCATAACAACAAGTGATAAATATAAAATATTAATGATACAAATAACAGAATAACAATAATAATTGCTTGAATCGTTTTTATCAAACCCCAGGTTCTTTACACCGGGGTAAATAAATAAAAAAATAAAATAAAATAATAATAATTATAAGATAAAAGAGACTTTATTTAATTAAAAGTTTTTAAAAAAGCGATTAAAATAATTCCTCTGCACTCTGGGAAGCCGCTTTAGCCAAAGTGCCACTGAAGCAGACTGCATTGAATCGCTGGAGAGCAATAGACAGTCGCTGCCACAGAAAAGATTTTTCGCGCAATTGTTTTTTAGCCCAGGGCCCTTTACAGCCCGGGGCATTAAAAAAAATATATAATTATAATAATAATCATAATAATAATAATAAAATTGTTTAATATTTTAAAAATAATTTGTAATAATAATAATACAACTGTATGTTGCGAATCCCGTAAATTTGATTGTTTATATCTATGCAACAGTATCCAGTGATGGCTGCTTTGCTGAAATCATTCTGAGTGCTGACGGGAAATCTTCTGGCTCAGCGTAAGTTTCTTATTCTTTTATTTTGGTTTAATATTTAACTTGAATTTAAAACTGTGTTAGAACCAAGTTGTACTACTCTTCGATATGTTGAGAAATGAAGTGATTGTTTAGCTTGGCTTTTTACTTTAAATTTCTACCCCATTGGCCATTTTTTTGTTATATGGATGTAGAGTTATAGAGGAATTGGGTGGTTATATACAGTAAACAGTTGGTTGTAAAGTAAGTGGTTGTTTATAAACAGCTGGCTATACAGAGTAAACAGCTAGTTGTAGAGTAAATAGCTGGTATAGAGTAAACTGCTGGTGTAGAGAAAACAACTAGTAGTTTACTCTACTTGTTGTAGAGTAAATGTGTTAAACAACTAACAAGTAAATGGTTGTTTATAGACTTGCTGGTTATAGAGTAATCAGCTAGTTGTAAAGTAAATGGTTGTTTATAAACAGCTGGTTATAGAGTAAACAACTAGTTGTAAAGCAAATGGTGTTGATAAACAGCTGGTTATAGAGTAAGCAGCTAGTTATTTGTAGAGTAAATTGATTTTATTGATTGATTGACTGATTGTGTAGTGTAATAGAGGTGAGAGGAAGAGATCTAGCCAACAAAGCATTAGCAGCCTTTAGTGACTGTGAGATGAAGGGCAGGAAACTAAACATTCGAGAGGTAAATTAAAGAATAAACTTAAAATAATTAAATATATATTGTCATTTTCAAATTAATGAGTCTGCATGATTTACAGCTTTACATTATTAAGTATTAAATTTAGTAACTATTTACTTACTGTACTTTACACTGGCATGTATAAGAGTAATCACAAATACCATAGTATTTGTGATTACTCTTGTTGTTTGAAAATCTAATTATCCATTTCGCAAATTGAAAAGCTCATTAGAAGTTTCGAGGCCTGGATTGGATGTCTCCATCTGGTTGCGATTGGAAGCTTGCTGTTCTACCGGATGTTAACCCATCATTGCATTGTGTTTACAGTGAATATACGTATGATGATATGGATGCTGATGGGCTCTTGTTGGAACATTTTCTAAATTGATTAAAAAAATTTGTTTTATATGATGTTAATGATGATAGGAAGATGATGATGTTGTATATATACGAAGCAAGTTTTATGGTGTATGTATTGGCTTGTACAGCTTGTACATATAATATGTGTATATAGTAGATGTTTGTATGTACATGTTGATGTTTCTAGATTAAATTAAATCATGTTTGTGAAATATATTACGAATTGTGTGTATTATATATTCCGTGTATATTTTAGTGTGCTTACTGTGTATATATAGTATGTATTAAATGTACTACAAAATGTATATATTATGTATTGTGTGTACTATGCATTGTATGTGTTATATATTACATTATGTACTGTGTCTATTTTATATTGTGTGCTTTTTTAGAAATCATATATGAAAATACTGTCAAATCAATGCAGGCTAAACTTGCACATAATTTATGTATTATGTAATTTTTGTATTATAAATTGTATGTGAATTATGTATTACTTGTCTTACTCTATGTATTACATATTTGGGCATTCTGTATTGTGTATTATATTATTGCAGTACATAATCTGCACAATACATGCAATACACAATACACCATACACACAATACATAATACACACAATACAGCAAGCATGCAATACACAAAAAACACAACAGAAAACAAACAAATATCTAATACATGCAGTAAGACACATGATACATAATAATAATAATAATAACACACATTATAGTGAAACGATCAACTATGTTGATATCTATCACTTTTTAATACCACATGTTATATCCGTTAGACAATTTAGTCCATTTTCCGTGTAGCCAGTCCAGTGAATGTCCGAGATTTTACTCTCAGATCAGCGCGGCTGGGATTCGAACCACGAGGGTTCGAGACCCTGAGGTGAATCGAACCCTCGTGGGTTTGAATCCCAGCCGCGCTGATCTGAGAGTAAACTTAAATGTCTCAATAGCGCAATGGTTAGAGGTGTAGATAACGTCATGAAGTTTTAAATGACAGATCCTGAGGTGAATTGAACCCTCGTGGTTTCGAATCCCAGCCGTGCTGCTCTGAGAGTAAAATCTCGGGCATTCACTGGACTGGTTACACGGAAAATGGACTAAATTGCCTATCGGATTTAACATGTGGTATTAAAAGTGATAGATATCGATGTAGTTGATCATTTCACTATAATGTGTGTTATTATTATTATTATTATTAAAATCTCGGACATTCACTGGACTGGCTACATGGAAAATGGACTAAATTGCCTAACAGATATAACATGTGGTATTAAAAAGTGATAGATATCAACATAGTTGATCGTTTCACTAAAATATGTGTTATTATTATTATTATTATTATTATTATTAGCATCATGTGTCTTACTGCATGTATTAGTTATTTGTTTGTTTTCTGTTGTGTTTTTTGTGTATTGCATGCTTGCTGTATTGTATGTATTGTGTGTATGATGTATTGTGTACTGCATGTATTGTGCAGATTATGTACTGCATATATGATGTATTGTGCATTGTACTTATTGTATTGTGTGTATGATGTATTTTGTACTGTGTGTATTATGTATTGTGTGTATGCTGTATTGTGTACTATGTATTATATGTATTTTGTATTGTGTGCATTCTGTATTATGTACTATGTATTACATGTATTTTGTATTGTGTGTAATATGTATTGTGTGGTGTTTAGGAGAGGGATAGAGATCGTTCATACGGTCAGAGGAGAGGGGGTGGTATGAGTGCTGGTCACGGGGGAGGGGGCTTGGGTGGGAGTGTTAATATGGACTTTATGCCCCCTGGCTGCAGAGATCTCCTCATGAAGCTCAACATTTCACCTGACTCCATCACCAACCAAGTCTTCATCGCTAACGTTAGTATCTTGTTGTTGTTGTTGCTCAACATTTCACCTGACTCCATCACCAACCAAGTCTTCATCGCAAATGTTATTATCTTGTTGTTGTTGTTGTTGTTGTGATGAAGAATAAACTATAATGCTAGTGGTAATAATTCTGAACTTTGCTGTTGTTTTGAAGAATATTCTCTAAAGCTCAATCTGTTGTGGCAATAATTTTGCTATTTTACTGTTGATATGAAGGATAAATGTAAAACTAGGGATACTGGTAAATTTTATCCACTTTTCTGAAAGATAAGCACATCTCCATTCACCAAAGACTCGTTGGTGTCACTGTCACACTGGTAGTTTGTTCAAAGATTTAGTTTGTATGCTTAGTTACCCAGTTGTTGCTTTTCCTTTTTATGTATTTTAATTTTTCCAAAATGTTATCCAAATGACTACATTTTGTGCCTTTTGCAAACTACATTATGTGCCTTTTGCAAACTACTTACTAAAGATTTGTTTATAAATGAGATTGAAAATGATCCCACATTTTTTCTATCATTCTAACGAGTCCTTAAATATATATATAGCTAAACCACTATCTGAATCGGTATTTAACGTGGCAAGTTTTTTAGTTGACGTTCCGTGTTGCCTGTGAGACTGGACGTGATTTGTGTTGCGTCTATTGTGGCTTATTGTTGCTCTGAACTGTGGTTGTGCTCAGTTGGACTACAAGGTGACGGCGAAAAAACTGACGGAAGTGTTTCAGATGTGCGGCAACATCCTGCAGGCTGATGTAAAGATGGACGCAGAGGGCAAGAGTAGAGGGCTGGCCACAGTCAGATACGAGAATCCTATTGAAGCCGTGCAGGCTATCTGTATGTATTCTTATGGAAATCTTCTGTTTGGTATATGCAACGGTAGCGTAACACTTTGTCGAAGTGTCTGATAAATTGATTGACGAGAGTCGACCTATATTTGTTTTCGAAAGTTCGGCCAAAATGGAAAGGCGGTTAAAAAATGTAAAAGTTATGCTAATTGGTGAGTTTAAAATGAATTGAACTGTATAGTTGTGCTCTCAAATAAGCAGTCTTTGCAGTTGATTCAGTGTGAAATGTGCCTTTAGCACTTAATGCAATTTCTAAAATAAGGTTTTTAAAATCGGTGTAATTTAGAGGCCCCATTTCATAACAGCAGACTAATGCTAATATGCGAGGTAGTCGCTGGAAAACCACCTGAAAACTATATTTGAGTATAAATGTTAAATCTGGTTGAGGACTAAACTGTACGATTGAATGAGCTTGTAGATGGATGTGACGGACATATACTGGCGCTATTGTGTTGTAGAAAAGTTTTGTTCTCTGTGGAGGGTTTTATCTAGATTCCTTGTAACATTTATTTATTGATTTATATCGACATTGATTTATATGGATTTATGATCTTATACAGACACACCATTAATTATTATTGGTGGTTTTATGTTATAGCAATGTTCAACGGGCAGCATATTTTTGAACGCAAGATAGACGTGCGCATGGACAAGATGGCGGAGTGCATACCGCAGATCATTCATAAGAGGATGCCTACCGGAGTGAAGGGTGTAGGAATGGGGCTAGGAGAGGGGGGTAAACCGCTGATGAACATTGGACTGCTTGCTAGTAAGTGCTACTCTTCTTTATAGTAGTTGTTATTCTAAGGTGGTGATAAGCATTCAGTTTTATACGTGTGATCATGTACAACTTTTCTAGTAAGTGCCATATTAGATACTTCTGGTCTTGCACAGAGTGCTAGTAATTGCTCTGTTAGATACTTGTGGTCTTGAACAGGTTGTTGGTAAGTACCCTGAAACGTAAGTGAAGTAATGTTATACAGGTTGCTGGTAGGGTTGTTGCTACATACATGATGTCTTACACCGGTTGTTTGTAAGACTTTTGCTTTGTATGTGCTCAACAAACTTTTGATAGAATTCAGAAAAAGAAGAAAATATGGATAAGAACTTGAAAGAACAGTAAGAAGACTAATTATGTGCGAGCTCTGGGCTAAATGCAATTGTGTAACGACTTTTCCTTTACTCCGCAGATTACAGCAGATTTATATGGCTTAGGCTTTGAAAACTGTTCTATACTGTCTCTACATGTTAATTATACTAATTAAAATATGAGCGTGGTCCAGTGAATTAAACTTGATACGCTTGTGCAATATTCTGAGTAATTTCAGGTAGCAATATCAGATTGATCTATTAAATATATTACACTATGATATTCCAGTTAGTGTTAACCAAATGAACTGTCAGGCATTTATATTTTTACTTCTGTTAATTACAGATTGTCTGACTCTGAACAATCTCTCCACGCTGATATCAGGTGGAGGAAATCAAATGGGTAAGCATTTGATTGTTAAATCAACTCTCTCTCTTCCCTTGCATCCTCTTGCATCTTCCCTTGTGGATGGGTGGTGCATGTCTACTGTGCTATACTTAAACAACGAGTCTCGTTGTTGTTGTTGTTGTGGCTTACCACACAACTTGTCCGTACTCAGAGAAGATCAATCAATCAATCAATACATTTATAAAGCACATCTCTACACATAATGCCACAGTATTACAAAATGATGAGTCACGTAACGTAGTGGCAAAAGGCCACAATCATGCTACAGCTAGGCCTCTGTCAGTCTAAAAATATAGCGATCAATTATTCTGAAACACAGAAATCATTGCCATTTGGTCTTACTGTATCAATGTCGGTCGCCTCTTACTAGTGCGTGCAGTTTTCTTCAGGTTCCATTATTAACTTATTCGTACTCAGCTTGAATGCCTTGATATTCGCTTTGCATAATTTCACTGGGCGTTTCTACTGATGCGTAGCGAAGCCTGATGAAGTACTTGTGGTGCATTTGTAGGTGGTATGATGGGTGGAATGGGTGGATTTGGTGGTGGAGGTTTTGGAAATCTCTTGGCAGCTATCACAGGCAGTCTGAACAACTTCAACAGCGGTATGGGCGGTGGATTTAACAACGGCCAGTCAAACATGATGGCGAGCATGATGTCTAACTTTGGCGGAGGTGGAGGAAACGCCATGAACACCGGAGGTTCTGGTTTGTTTGGCAGCAGTCCCAACATGGGTGGATCAATGTTTGGAGGAGCGAGTAGTATGAATTCAAATAACGGAGGTATGTTTGGAGGAGTTGGTATGAATAATTCCGTCGGCGGAATGGGGGGAGGTATGTTTGATGGAGGATCAAACATGAATAATTCCAATATGGGATTGCTTGGACCTGGAAGTGGAGTGAATCAGGAGCAGCGCTCCGCTGGAAGAATGGATAGGGGAGGACCTTCCACCACTCTGTTTGTAAAAAATGTAAGATTTTTGGATTCTAGATACTTTGTTTAAGATGTGATGAAAAATGAATAAGATTGATTAAAAATGTGTAATTTAATAAACTAGAAAATAAGATTTCTTGATTCTATATACTTTAAGATACGTTGAAAAGTGTAAGATGAACGTTGAGAACGAGGTTTAGCTCTCTCGATTAAGCTGCGCGTCAACTGAACGAAGTTAGGCTTCATCGCGCCTAGTTAGTACTTTGTGGGTGACCACCTTGGAAGACCGTGTATTGGCAGCTTTGAAAAAAATAATCCCGAGGTAATTGGAAGGTTATTCTTAAACCTGAGCCGGCTGCTATTTGAGTGCCAATTAAAGGCAACGATTAATAATAACCATGGAGAGTAAGGAGGAAATAACTAAAGCTGCAAAAACAGCAACTTAGAAAGGAAACTATGTTGCACATGCGGTATGTCATGTGTGCAACTTTACGAGCATTAAAAAACAAGACTTTTGCACGACTACAGAATAGTCACGTAATAACGATGTACCGAGCTTAGAGTTATTAATTTTAGAATTGTGCATTGATGTTTCTATATTATGAGAATTATTTTCTGTCAGGAACTCTCTTTAATATTACATTTATGTATTTATAAAACCAGAAAGATAAGAGGTTGATAACTCTGTATAGTTAACATGGTTGTCTTCATAAAAAGTTAGTTTCTGCTCAAGCTTGTGAAGCGGTATTGCTGATTAGTAGTGGATTGGCAAAAGTATAAATATTTTGAAAACATCTGTCTAAATGGTGTTTGTAAAAAATTCGTTTGACCACTGCAGTGAAGACATGGGTTAAATAAATATTCGTTTGTTCAACAGCTGCCGTTTAATACAACCTGGCAAGCGCTTAAGGATCACTTCAAACAAATAGGTAAGTATTGGTAAAATAATTAGCATTTCTAATTTGCTACTATTATCTGTCTTACCATTGTTATTTATCTGTCACACCGTTAGTGATTAAATCGTCATCGCTTAGCTGCTATTTATCCATCTTATATTTATTTTTTACTAGGCCAACCATAGCTTATAATTAAATTAGCGTTGCTACTATTTATCTATCATGCCATTACTATTTATAAATATTTTATCGTTGGGAATAATTAAATTAGCTTTGCAACTAGTTATCAATCATTCCATTGTTGTTTATCTGTCAAGCTTTTAAGATAAATTTTAAGATAATAATAATTATAGTGTCATGTCATGTGACCATCCTGGGGCTGGTTCCGGTCAAAGATTTCTCTATGATGTTCCTCCACAAAACTCTATTCTTTGCCATTTCCTTGATATTCATTCTTTTTCTTCCTTCTGTTCTTCTATAAATGTTAACTCCAGCAGCCTTCAACGGCCATAATAATAATAATTATAAAGGACAAACAGTTTTTCTACTTTAAAGGAACGAACAAAATACTGCAAACTGATACTCCCAGTCAAGTGGCAAAAATTTGTGATGAAGAAAAACATGAGATGTTTTCTTTTGTTACTCTGTGCTACATTTATCAATAAGTATTGGATGAAATAGTTTCACTAATCGAAGTACAAAAAAACTTTTATGTTGAATTTTTAGTTGCAGTATGTTTTCTGTTTGCAGCATATAAATTACGACCTGTTAATTTCGTCTTTATATGCTCATAAAGGAAAATAATGTTAATTGTACAGGTGATGTGAAGTACGCTGAGATTGTAATGGAGAACGGCAAATCTAAGGGTCAAGGAAAAGTGAAATTTGCTACCATTGATGATGCTAACAAGGCCATTGGTGAGTTTAGAATTATTTTACTACTAACTATCAATTATTTTTATACCTTTGTATTTGAATATGCACAAAATGCTCTTATATTGCTGTTTTCTAAATTACTATAATATCAAGAACAGGAATTACAATAAGTGATTGTGGGTTCATATTTACAATCTCAACTTTATATGAAATGTAAGAGTGGAAACAAATATAACGATTGTATAATAATAATTACTGTATTATTTAATGGATAACAGAGTAGCTGGATTATTTTTTACTGCTTGTATACTATCTTGCGAGGCCCTGAAGTGAGAAAGTCTTAAGTCTAAAACCTTGGATGCTCAAATTTCTTGAAAAATTAATCCTAGACTGCATTTGTTCAGGAAGCGCCTTCCTTTCCACTCAAAATTTCCACTGTCTGTGAATTCGTACACTTGAACTGGTTTTTGGCTCTTCTGTTTCCACTTAGGCAGCATATTCTGTCTGTATCCATAATGTCTACACAGTGTTTCAATGACCATTTTTTTAGGCTGTTTAGGCTGCCACTGATTAAAATCTTGTTTTTCTTTTGATTAAATTCTTGTTTTTCTCGTTTTTTTTTACCAAAGGGTTTTGCCTATAAATCATATAAACTTGCAATTTACTACTTACTTGCACTATAATAAATTTATGAAGTTTGACTGCTGAGGGCTCGGGCAAATAATATTCCATGAATTTGAATAGTATAGAAACAACTAATAATAAATCTAAAATACTATTCCATTTGTATGTATTGCCATTGTTCATGCTACAGCTCTGCTGAACGGAACAATGTTTGAGAACAGACAGATACTGGTGAAGCTTGATGGTTAGCTCACGACCAGGTCGTCCCGTTGATCCTAGGGGCCTCCCTGTGACCTAGTTGTACTCGCTCGCCATTGGTATGACAGTTTGTTATCTGCACTTGTGACCGACTCTTGACGAGTGGGTAGAGGTGGTTTGATCAGGTGAGAGGAGGAGGGGTTGTTTGTGGTTTACCAGAGCTGATTGGTCAATCTTCTCTCTCCTTTCTTTCTATTTGAGCAGTCTGGCTCCATGTGGTGGGGTGTATAACATTGGAATGAATTGACTGTTATTTGTGGTATTGTGAAGAAAAGATTGCCGTTAGAGTGTACATATTGTGACTTTGAGGAAGTCGCATGAATTGTGACTACTTGCTGTATTCTGCGAAGTTGCTGAATAGAACTGTGTATGTTTTCTTAGCTGCTATAGACTTGAGGAGTATTGTTTTGTTGTATTATGCAGGTGATAAACACTGAACTCGATTATAACCTGGATTTCTATCTAATGGTTGTTGTGTAAAAGTAGTAGTTGTGATACTGTATTGTGGCAAAGTAGACTTTAGTGTGCACAAATTAGGTGCAGTTGTGCAGTTTTACACTGAAAATACGAATACATTTAATTTATATGTATGTTTTGTAATCGCTTTTATTTTATATGGTGTATTTTTCTTCAGTTTGGCCTATGGGGCAGCCTTATTGAAGAGTGAAATAAGAGGATGTATATTTTAACTATATTGATTTCAAGGATTTGTATAAATTAAATTTTATCCATCGATATAATTTAGAATTTAATACAGTAAACATTCGTGTATACACTGAGGTTCAGAACACATTAATTAATTATGAATGCAATTCAGTTTGAAAGCAGGATTGAATTGTTGGCAACACTTTGTACTCTGACTGTTTACTCTTAGAACGTTCTAACTCTGTCTGAGTCATTAATGTAAAATAAATTATACTGCTTTTTATATAAATCTTTATTAATTTACATATTAAATATGACCCTCAGTATTGTGGTTGTTTTGAGTATGTCATTTACAATGCCCGTGGTCATATGTACTCACTATAAATTTCGTGGTCTAATCGGTAGAAAACATTATAACGCCTAACTTGGAGGTTACTGATTTGAATCCTTCGTTGGCATTTTGTGGATGGTACTATAGAGTGTGCAGTTCAAAGTTTCTAAATTAGAAAGTGGTTCATTTTGATCTGTATGGAGAAATTAGTCTAAATGGTCCAGCTGTAGTTGTCTGTACTTTTATGCTGTGGTATATGCATAGAACTGTATTTATTGTGGCTGACAATAAAATGTTGTTGAAGAATTTTGCTTTCCGGATGGCTTTGTTGGTTTTATGTTTACATTGGTGTATTTGTTGGAATTCTATATAATCAACTACAGTTTCAGGGTCAGAGAGAATTAGATAAAACATACCTATTTTAAATAACAACTCTAAAGTGTTTGTGGAAACCATTGCAAACAATCAATTGAAATGTCAACAAATTATGTTTGTGACTAATTTAATGTACTGGCAAACCATAACTTCTTGAAGAGGCTGTTCCACGGCTATTATTCCAAATTTGAAATTATATCCACTCATGTTTTTGGTAAATAAGCTTCACTGGAGGCATTTCAGTTTTTGAAAACTTACAATCATTTTCTCACTTCTTGCTGTAGGATAGATATGTTAATTCATATAATTTTTTTTTTTTTTTTTGCGCCTACTTTGATCACTCGTTTCGTAGCTTCCTTGTATACCCTGTGTTTTTCATAGGATGTAGAGATTTTACAAGAATCCATAACTTCTGAATGACTTTACGCCAGAAGATTATTGTTGCAGTTGCATTTATAATATCAATCAGGATAGGATGTTAAGTTTTGATGAATCATCATCATCATCGTCTTTCCTTTCATCATCATCATCATCATCCTCCCTTGAATCCCAGTTTAACTAGGGTTGGGATACGAATAGACTGCCTCAAATCCTCTCTATCCTACATCACACCACCAGCCAATCCCCTATTTGAGACTTTTCCCTTCTTTTAAATTTTTGTAGCAGTTTCTGGAGCCTAGGTGCTCACCAACTGAATGCCCTTTCTGACGTTGGTTGAGGCTGAAATATAGCAACTGAAATATTAATGAACATCAATCTTCTAATTCATAAATTTTAAAGCTATTTAGCAGTAATTTCTATGTTCTACAAATCTGTATTATAATAAAACAATAGCTGCAATTACGTTATTTAACTATTGTTACTTAACTATTCTCCACTCCTCTCAGGCCCATACCATACCAAAATCTCTTCCATTAGTTTTAGAAAATTATGTAGCAATTTCTGGAGCCTAAGCTCTTACCAACCGAATGCTCTTTCTGGCGTTGGTTTGAATCTTGATGCTTTAGTTGCCTTCTACAGCACGTGCAATCAGCGGATTGTCTATTCTTCTAACTACTCAGACGCAACACGGGGAAGTAGTGATGTAACATTGGAAAATAGTTCATATGGAATCCGGTACTAATGTAACAAATCTCATATAGTTGTTTTACCGATATGCAATTTTGACCTCTCAACTAAGCTGTGACTTGCATTTCTCATCAGTTTAGCCGAATACACGCATTCATTTTATAAAAAAAACTTTTAACACTACAAAAATTCAGTTGCCATGATTTAAACTAACTCTTGAATCTAAATTTGTATTGTTACGTTACTACGGCGCGTCATAGCTTATGCTGATAGGGAATATTGGTCATAATATCATTAACCACAGGGAGGGTTACGTCTTGCCAACCTTTTACTCATATGTATGTGCTATTGAGCAAATACCAAATGAAACCCTTGTTATGGAATAAGTGACATTTTTCTTTTAATTTGTACTTTAAATGTGTATAAGTAATCAGGCTGTTGTAAGTCTTTTGTATTTCATTTTGCATTTTGCTTGTTCTTGTGATTAACACTATGTTAATGATGGCAAGTGTTAAGTTGCACTGATGCTTACAAATGTTTAAATATTGTTGATATTTACACCTTTTAATTGTTTCGGCAGCTCGTAGATGAATGGGTTTTTACAAATTATAACTAATGAGTTATATTGATACATACAAAAGTTAAAAATTAATTACATTTCAAATTTATAATTTCGAAATAAAATTCATACGCTCAACTATGAACATACACCTTTAGCCACACCCCTTTGAGTTTACATGGATGAAAATATTTCACTTCTGTAAAATGTAATTACAGAAAATACTTCAGTATATCCTTACTTCCCTCCTGATTTATTTGATCAGATTTGAGCCTTACTGAGCTTATTGGTAACAATTTAGTTAAAATTAAAATTTTGGAGTTTTTGAAGTTTTAGTTTTGCTTAATTTAAACTTTAGTTGGGATGACAATATAGATTTTTATTATAAAACAAGAAATCTTATCTGTTGGATGTGTAATTGTATATTAGACAATTTGGCGGTTGCAGTGCTGATCAACATTTTTGCTGTGCGAGTCTTTAAATCGGTTGGTTGTAGTGTTGGTGGTACAGGTTCTGCAGCTTATCTACAGTTGAGGCTCTGTCGTTCATCGGAACATGAAGAAGAGTGGTGTGGTTTGGTATAAACTGTGTTGTTTCGATTGGTTTTATTCAAATGTTTTTTATCGGTATGGTATGCTTAGGGTTGGCAACTTTATTGGTAAGGTAAGATTTTGTGAAGAAAACTTAATTCTAACGGAACATAGACTGTTGAACGATGGTGCTATTAAATTTATTTAATTTATATATTTAATATGAACGTATAGCTAATAGTAGAATAGTGATATCTTGATTTGTTATTAATGTACAGAAATAACTAGAGTTAGTTGTGGTCTGCTGAAAATGTATAGTATAGTACTCGATACGAAATACCAATTCACAATATTTAATTTCTCTTGGCCATTGAAAGCAAAATACAATTAAATCAAACAGATATAGATAATTTGAGTTTCCTGTGCGCATAAAGTCCTCTAGTTTTCTCATATTTTACGACGTTACAACTAAGCAAGCATTTCCGTTGCGTTAAGACTACAATTACGTCTAATTGTGGCTATAGTATTATATAGCCAGCCTTTGCGGATATGAATTGCTTGCTGACTTAGTTGAATACTGGAGAAACTGAAATATTTTTTGTAACTTTTTAAAAGTAGATTTCGCTCTACTGATATAGAACAATGAATTTATTCACATTCAGTTCTTCACTATTCTCACAGTTATTATTAACCCTGTGTATGAGAACTAATGCATTTGTTGTACTGATGTAGGTTGAGCAGAGCTGCAGCAGAAGAGTCGTTGTTGTTGTGTCCAGTCTGAGACCGCAGCCTAGTCGACCTGACTGCATGGAATGGCTGATCTGAAGTGAAACAAGTCATAGTGACGCATGGTGAGTGTCTCAATTGTGCTTCGTGTTGCAGCCAGATTTACAAATAGTTATATATGACATTCTATGTGTTAAGGCTATCTGGTGTAAATAATTTTGCACCATAGCGATGCAATAATTTCATAACTCTTTTCGTAACTTCATAATTGATCTGAGAGTTTCAAATTTGAAACCCTAAGATAAATTATGAAGCTTATTATTGGTCAGTTGATAGCAAACGGTGTATATTATGATCATTTTTCTATGGAAGTACACGTGTTTACCAAATCATCTTTATTTGACATTTTTATGTTACTAAATTGCACTTTGTCTCTGAAATATTGGATCAAGTATTAGCCAAGACATTTCAAATTAATTAAAAACGTATCTAATATATAGGCCTATAGTGACAATAAAAATTTAAAAATTGATGATGCATTCTATTTGCTCGTTATAATCAGGGAAAAATATCAGATATAATAATAAAGCTAAAAATCTATATTATGAACATTTGTTGGTCAACTAACAGTATTTTTAAAAATGTACAGGTAAAAATGCCACTTCTCTCCATTTTTCGTTGTCATATTTTTACCCAGGTGAAAAAATGTAGCAGCTTTTATGATTTAATGAATTGTTAAGCATATTTACCATAAACCTTTTTAAACATGTTTATCATAACCATGATTATTATCAATAAAGTTAAACAATTGCAACATTATCCAAACCAAACCATTTCGAACTCAAATTGAACTCTTGCGAGTTGGAAAGCAAGCCGAACCGAACCCTTGTTAGAACCGAACCCGAACCGAAGCGAACTTTCATTTTCAACGAACCGAACCCGAACCGAACCCGAACTCTGGAAATTCATAAAATTCCCATCTCTAATTTTAACTATACAAGTCTAACTGTCGCTTTGTAGACATTTTAAATTATTCACTGTTACTATTTTATTACTCTAGAGTATATTTGGAGGTAACCAATATGTTAATTAAAAGCTAAAAAGCTAAGGTTAACGTCAGTTTCCTCACTCGAGAGTGATGTCAGTGAAGGGCGAGCCCAGGATTTGAACTCACACATACTGATCCGAGGTCGAGTATCTAATTGACTTCGCCACTGGCTCCAGCCAGTTGAAGATGTGATGATGTGATATGTTTCGTTGTTTTGTTTATAGTTGTATATGTTTAACACTATTATTACTGTGTCGATATAGATTTTTTGTTAATAATATTATCTGTAATTTAAATTCGGTGTTGTTGTAATAATGCTTGCTTTGTAAATGTACAGGTATCGATTCAGTTAGATATCTACATATTGAATTCCAGACTGCGGAATAGCACGTGTTGTGTGCAAATCTATCGATCACCACCGTCATTTCTGTGATGTGATAACACACAAGACTACTGCTATATCTCGATCCTTACCGATATCTCTGTTCAGTGATAACACACAAGACTACTGCTATATCTCGATCATCACCGATATCTCTGTGATGTGATAACACACACGACTACTGCTATATCTCGATCATCACCGATATCTCTGTGATGTGATAACACACACGACTACTGCTACATCTCGATCATCACTGATATCTCTGTTCAGTGATAACACACAAGACCACTGCTATATCTCGATCATCACCGATATCTCTGTGATGTGATAACACACACGACTACAGCTATCTATCGATCCTTACCGACATCTCTGAACTCGTGATAACAATGCTGATTTATTAAGAAATGATTCTATGAAGTTCTTTAAAGACTGAAGAAGATTATTAACAAGTTTCATTTCAGCCTATAGGCTGATGAATGGATATTACTGGATTTAGAAATGAGTGCTTATCGCACAGTGGTGGCGCAGTATAAATGAACGTTGAGTAGGACAGTGTAAAGTTACAACTAAAACCCATTTGAGGTCTTTGCTAAGGACTTTTGCAAGTTTAGTGTTTTGCAGTGGTTAGTTGTTCTGTATTCCTTGCCCATGAGTAAACCAGTTGACTAATAATGGAGTAATAGAAATGCTGTTCTGTGCTACACTGTCGCTGTAGAGCTAAGCAGACAAAGCTAAGTCAAGTACATACATGGAGTTATCGACTGCTATCCACACTATTCGTTGATAGTTTCTTACGAAGCCAAAACTACAGCAGCGATATTTATAACGTCAGTTGATTTTCTTTATAGGTCCAACAGTTCAACTTGATATTTGATTACAACATTATTTATATTGTGTATTATTATTTTATGTTTACTGCAATATAATATTGGATAATTGTAATTGTTTTAAGTTCTTGCTGTTTCATCCTACTTCCAAGTTTACGTAAAACAAGTGCAATTGCAATTTTTAAGTTTTCTTTAATTGTTTTTAATATTGTCGTTAGTTGACCATTCTAATATGGGTATTTCTGAAAAGTTAAAGCTGAGTGTATCATGCAGTGGCGTAGCCAGCATTTAGTCTTGGGGGAGGCTCTTTAATCTTGGGGGAGGCACTTTGGGAAGGTACACACTTTATAAAATGTTTTCTCTTATATTTTGGCCTTAATAAAATTTTTACATGACATCTTGGAGAGGGCACATGCCCCTCCCTGCCTCCCCTCGCTACGCCACTGGTATCATGTACTTTCATATCGTAGGATAGAGGATGATAGGAGTTTTCTCGCAGAGCACGTGACCGGATGTGAAAATCTCTATAACACAGAAGCGATGGCGTCATATATAAATCCTGCTGTGACTCGAATCTGTGATCCTGTTGATTCTACAAGTGAAACAAATCAGACATCTTACTCCTAGCGCTAGAATGAAAATAGACGCAAATTTCAATTGAAAGCTGCTTTTATAGAATTTTGTTCAGAGATTTAATGTATTCTAGTATATTTTACGCGTTGTATTTCAATATAAATTATGCATTTATTTGTTTTTCAATTTTAAAGACTTTGGACTTTTTTCCAAAGCTTTATTATGTTTAATATGTTACATTTTTAATAAAAATAATTTTATATTTAATGTGATATATTAAGAATTATGATGACTCTATGATGATATCCGCTTCCACATTGAAAGTCCAAGGTATACAGGGTGAGTAAGAAAAGTGATAACACCTGCAAAAAGTTTGAATATCTCAAGCTATTGTTATTATTTTTCAATAAAACTTTTACCAATCACTAAAGGCCTAATTGTTGATAGGGTGGCCAATTTTCATCCATTTTAATCTATGGATTGGCCAGATATACAAGTTTCAGCAGAGCAACCCCCCATTTTTGACCTAACAATGGCGTTTGCTACAATGGTAAGGGCAAATTGCACTTCATTGGCGAGAAGGAAAAGGTGAACCCTCAGTATTACGTCAATACTTTGCTTCCCAAGCTGTTTAATGATTGCTATGCTCTTCTACCAAATGGTTTCATCTTTTAGTAGGATGATGCGCCTGCTCATGCATCTCGCCAAGCACATGAATGGATCAGCGAGAGAAATCCGCATTTCATCATGAAGAGTGAATGGCCTACAAACTCGATCAAAATCCTCTGGATTACAATGTCTGGGGAATCATGCTGCATCTCTATTAGAAACACCAGTTGAAGCCTAAAAACAAGGCAGAACTTCAGGAAGTGCTACCTACCATCAATTTGGGAGAGACTGCCTCAAACTGGAATCAACAAGGCTGTCCTAGCGTTCCGAAAGCTGCTGCAGTCCTGAAAAGCAACTGGAGGAAAGCATATCGAATAGGCAATAATGCTAGCAGATACAACTGGTTCTTTCTGAACCACCACAACGATCCTTTTCAGAGCTAAAATAAAAATAAAATAAAATAATTTTTTTATTTACAGTACGTTCAAAAATGGGGGGTTGCTCTGCTGAAACTTTCATAATTGGCCAAAATATGTACCAAAATTGATGAAAATTGGCCACACCATCAGAAATTAGTCTTTTAGTGTTTGGTAAAAGTTTGATTTGAAAATATTAACAATAGCCCGAGATATTCAAATTTTTTGCAGGTGTTATCACTTTTTTTTACTCACCCTGTATATTTCAGCAAAGTGTGCTGCACGCCAAAGAGCACTCTCTCGCTCGAAAAGTTGATCACATCACGAACATAACAAATTATATAAACATTCTCAATTAAACCAATTGTTATGCGTTTTGCTTCCATTTATATTATAGAAGAATCAGGTATGAAAACTAGAGTTTGTACATAACAAATTATATATACGCAACACATTCTCAAAAGTAATAAATCGGCGCCATTTGTTGAATAGCACTACCAGTGCTAGCGTTGTTCATCACAACGACGAGCACTAGCAGTGCTAGCGTTGTTCATCACAACGACGAGCACTAGCAGTGCTAGCGTTGTTCATCACAACGACGAGCACTAGCAGTGCTAGCGTTGTTCATCACAACGACGAGCACTAGCAGTGCTAGCATTGTTCATCACAACGACGAGCACTAGCAGTGTTAGCGTTGTTCATCACAACAGCGAGCACTAGCAAGCTTATACACTAATCGGCTAGGCTAAACGAAACAATGTGAACGCAATAAACGCAATGGTGCAGACAGCAAATCAGTTGTTAAACGTTAAGATTTATAAAGTATACATCGTTCACCATTTGCATATCACAGGCTGTGATCTAGTAATCACGTATGACTAAAAGATGAACTTTCCATGTCCAATGACACTTATCTTCTACTAGTTCACTTATTGATAATACAAGATACAGCGGCGGGTATTTGAATTCTTGTTCTATGCAAATATGACTGTTAGGTATATGCATGGAATGTGGAATAGCTGTAGATGTAAAGTTCAATACTGAGAACAGGCAGAGTTAGGAAAGCGCTGCTAATGAGTAGACGAACTAAATCAAAAACAATAATAAGTAAAGAACTATCAACAGAGAACGAGTAATGGTTTGAATTAGTAAGCAGCACGGGAATCCTCAAAACTTTCAAATCCTACCCACGTCTGGTGCAATATTTTGAAATATGAGACAAATATTTCAGCTGCAATTACCATTCAACGATGTAGACATAATTATGTAGAAAAGGAATTATAATAAATTAAATATAATAATAATAATTCAAAATAATTAATTAATTGCACTACGTAATTTTCGAGTTAGTTTACAAAAGGATCCACAGAATTGCGCATCAATTTAAACACTTTTAAACAGATAAAGACCCCAATGGAATGTAAAAAAACTTGTATCATATAAATGTAGCTCAAAAACAACTTGCAACTCTTGCATAACAACAACGTGGACGATAACGCCCATAGTGACACACTTTGCGAAAAATTAAGTTCCTTTCATTTAACGACGACATAAAATTGCTTAATTATCATATCCAATAAGACAAACATGGCTTTTGTGAGTGGATGAGTTGGTAGCACAGCTGCCTCACTTAATAAACGAGAGTCTACCCGGGCCTCAGTGACAGTGACTTTCTGATAAAGATCGAGAAGTTCCAAGTTTTCTTGTTAATCTGTAATGATGCATTACTGCTGCTTAAATACATGACCAAAATTTGCGTTATAATAATATTAGCATAAATAATAAAGGCTATATCATATGGTGTCAGTGACGTCCCCCATTACATAATGTCTATTATCCATATCCGATAAATACACTTGCCTATATTGCATAATGCACACTTATTTCACTATAATGAATAAAGTACACATGCTTACACACACAGTCAATCAAAGCATGAAACACCATAACCCAGAACATACAACAAAGAAATTTACTAATATTACTGAGCAATTAAATTAATAAATTTAAATAAATAAATACCTAAATATTGGTAAGTTTCTGTTTATGAATATAGTATACTGCTCGCTTAATTTTATTCTCGTCAACTTATTGAGCGAATAACATGATAGAAGAGCGCGAGGAGTAAATAACATGATAGAAGAGCGCGAGGAGTGAATAGCATGATACGAGAGCGCGATGAGCAAATAACATGACAGAAGAGAGTGGTGAGAGAATAATATGATACAAGATGAGTGAATAGCACGCCAAAAAACGGATGTATGAACAACACCTTCCGCCTTCCTCTTCATGTGGAAATGAAGACGAAGGCGGAAGACAGAGAAGAGTGGAGACGTTATATACCATGAACCTGCCAGTAGGCAGTGCACTAAGAGAGAGATGAACAACACACTCCGTTAGACAGCGAGCGATCAATCAATCAATCAATAAGAATTTAACGTCCGGTTCCTAGCCATAGGGCAATGTGAGGGACGTCAATATTATCAGGGACGTCATATTATTAACATGATTAATAATATTGATAAACAAAACAAAAAGCAAAAAGCAATAAGTGCAAGACTTAATGCAAAACTTAGTAGTATATATAGAACAACAGAATATGTGCCACGACCTGACACTGGACAGTGCACTGAGCAAGACAACAAAATATGTTAGCTTCACATTTCATAAATCCTTTACTACCTGCATTACAGGGTGTAAGTGCCACTGCACTGGTACGTTAATCTAGATTTTATTAACATCGGGATTAAACGACTAGCAGCAGTGCAGAGATGAGGATGCAGTCCACGTTCATATATATATTTTACTATACTCTGGCTGTGCCATGTGACAGATCTTCATCGTCCACAGTTGACTCAAATGTGAACACTAGGATGAGATCCAATTAGCTAAAGGACTAAATTAACCAAGAGGATTGATGGAGGTTTTCAAGATCGTTCGCTGTCCAATTTGACACCTTTTTCCAAACCTCAAGTAAATATAACGTCTAGCCATCAAAACCATTAGCTATTACAACAATAGTTTATAATTTGATATTATTTTGCAATTTCCTGACAACTTCAGAGACACAGTGGGCCTATAGGAACATATTTTTTATTTAAGAACGCCCAAGAATTCTTCAAATATGTAAGTAACCAGCGATGTAATGCATGAAACAAATAAAATGCGACAAAAAAGTGAAAATATCAACCGCACGTGATTGAGAAGAGTCTATAGGTGGCGAAAACAATAGTGCAAGTTCTGAAACAGTAGACAGAACAATTGGACGTACCTCTGAAAATTTTAAGATCATTAAGTTACAGATGGCGCAGTAATAGAACTTCTTGTCAACTACCGATCAATATCGGTCGCAAAGCAGTATTGTATATTTCACAAGAGGATAGTTTCTTAAGAAAGCACATAACTCCGCCATCTATAAGCAAAATGCGATGAAATTTCTGCATATTATACGAAATTGGACTTCTGTTTGAGTTAAAAAATTTAAGTAGACGAAAAAAATACTCCTACTTTATGTTAAAATACATATGCGTACTATTTTTTTCGCCACCCTGTATATAGTTTCCAAATACATTAAAATTCGACTGTCGTATTGAAAATTGTGTTTAGTGATTGTGTTTTAATGATATATGATATTATTCATACACTGAAAGCAATGACAAGTTTACAGAACTTAGATTCTGTCACATCTTAAGCCAGTGTCAATGAAATAAATGTAAAAATTTGACAGAAATTAATTTCATCTATAGAGTGAGGCATAAAAAATAATCCCCCAGCGAAATCTCCATAACTTTCTTTCGCAAAACTCACAATTTTTATACAAAATATTCGAAGCTTCCAGAGGATGAATTTCTGCAGATAACCTCAAATTTGGTGAAAATACATGTATATTCAGTAGTAACAAAATTACTGCCCTTCTTCGAAAAAGTGCAAAAATTAATTTTAACAAGTTTAACTAAACAAAGGTACCGCAAATTTTCTTGAAAATTTATGAATAATTTTAACAGAAGAAATAATTATAAATGTTTTATTAGTTAGAGCAACTGAAATGCATTGTATGCTTCAAGCTCTTCAGTTCAATTGCACTATGGCTCCAGCAATCGTCGGCCTAAGAAGACCCTGATGGTCATTTTGAGCGTCTACAGAATAGATGGCTCGACACCATAAGTCAAATGCCATTTTCACGTTCATTAATTACTTAAAAGGAACGACTGATTATTCCAAAAACTTTTAAAATTGATTTTAGCAAATCTTTGTAGAAACGCTGTAATTTTGTTACTATTGAGTATTTTTTCGTTTGTTTCACCAAATTTGCAGAATATATGCAGAAATTCCTCCTCTACAAGCTCCGAAAAATTTGTTTTCCTATTTTGAGTTTAGTCGAAGTTATCGAGTTTTCGCTAGGGGATTATTTTTCCTGCCATAGGTTGTAGATTACACGAAAGCATTGCAATGAACGTAGTTCATTGAACTATAGCAATGCAGTTACAATATTTAATTAACAGTTATATGCAATTTAGTTATTACAGTGAATGAAAGTCACATATAACCACAGAGTTGGCTATTTTAATCATCACTCATTCGAGTTCAAGCAGATAAAAGAAAGCCAGCATTATTTGTCAATTACATAATTATTCAAATACACAATGTCATAAGAATTTATACATAAAATAGGCATTTAAATAAAATACAATGGAGTAAATATACATGTACACTGCAGAAGGTCACTGGGCATAAAGATACTCAATATAGTGATACCTACAAAATTAAATTGTTGAAATTCTTAAATTTATTTGAAAAGAATAGCTTATAAATAGCTTATAAAAGAATAGCTTATAAATTTAACATTTCCAATTATTAGCCTAATATTTATTCTCAGATATAAGAAGCTTTAGAAAAAAGGAACAAACTATTTATACAAGGCATTTTGAAAAACCAAAATGCCAAGTCGGAAAAATCAGTAAAAGATACACTGAAATTCCTAACATAACCTATAGCGTAACAAACGACTACATTTCTTCACAAACTAGTACTGATTTAACAAATATTGAAATTTAATGCTTACATAAACACTGTAAAGTAATATTTTTTGCCTGAAATTACACAGAACCAATTTTACTTTAGCAAGGAAGCTGATATTTGAGAAATTTCAAGTTAAGAATGATTACTATATTTATTACAACTATTGTAACCTACACTGTAGAAATAGATGTCTATGTAACACCAATATGTATGTAAGCAGTGATTCGCATTCAGTTTGTATTTTAAATTATTGTAAGCAACAAATTTATAATGAAACTAAAGCCCATAAATACATAAATGAAGTTTTATTTAAATCAAACACTATGATGTATATATTTTTCTAGACTTAAATAAAGTACAATTATTAAAATTTACCGTTGAATTGAGTAGATTGTGCGAATGCATACAACAAGTGCTTTATACTAAACCTTTATTATTATTATTATTATTATTATTATTATTATTATTATTATCATCATCATCATCATCATTATCATTATTATATACATATAACAATATTTCGGAGTACCGACTTATTGTGCATAGAATTTATTAGAAGAAAATATTGAATGCGGCAAGTAACAAATGCTAAAATACAAAATCATCAGCGATATTTTCTAACCTAATCACAGAGAGAAAAAAAAATGAGAGAGAGAGAGAGGAAGAGAAAGCAAAAGCGGAGAGGGAAACATAAAAATTGGAGACATAGATGATTATATAAGAGCATACTAAAATGAACAATGATGATAATTCTTAGGACATGCCGAGCCTGACATCACCCTTGGATAAAGAAATTGATAATAAACATATATACTAAATCTTTTAGATTCCTATTATCATCACTATTCTTATCATTTCGCTTAAAAATCAAAACGTTTCACAACTAGAAGAATAATCTCAATTCTGCACAACTCATATTTCATTGGAAATAGTTTTACATGCAGATATATTGAGGATTAGATAAAAAAATCCTAATATCTTAATTGTTCTACTTTGCTCAATGATATCAGTACAACTCCATTAGTCCATTTTATCATGCTTAGTAACTGTCATGGATTGAAATCTACCTCGTAATTACTGAAAAATACTAATTACTGGAAAATTAAAGATTTTAGAGTAAACGGGACAAAGCGTAAAGGTACATTCAGGCAACCGTAGATATTGCAATATATTAATTGTAAATAATGCAAACATATTTTGAATATAGGCACGTATCTGAGTTGGCTTTACATATCATGAATGCTATCAAACAGAAGGAAAAGTTTCCTCTCATATCTAAACATCTCACTACACGTCTGCTTTCAAAGCAAAAATGAATATCAGAATATTTCTTAAAGACATCTTAAAATATTTCTCAGTACAGGCCGGACATGAGTTCTTCTACTACAAATAATTTGATTCTTCTACAGTAAATGTCATGATTCAAGAAATTTAATGAAAAAAGTTCAATGCTTTTTTAATTGAACAGCTGTGCATTTCTAAAAACTTTGATTGACTTAGGACAATAGAAATAAAATTATCATATTGCATTTCAATATGCAATACATGACACAGCCCAATATGCAAAGCAAATAGATTAGACATACATGCATACATACATATATATATATATATATATATATATATATATATATATAGTAATTATTATGAATTATTATTATGAACTCAATAGTTCATTCTAAACTTGATTACTGCAATTCATTGCTATATGGTTTACCTTCTTCTTCTCTCATGCGTTTGCAACGCGTTCAGAATACTCTAGCACGTGTTGTCTGTCGATCCTCGAGGCTTCAGGCCACCTCTAGTTCCCTGCTTAATAACCTTCATTGGCTTCCTGTAGTTCAAAGAATTAAGTATAAAATTGCTTTTTTAACTTTCAAAACACTCCTTTTTGATAAACCTTCTTACCTTTCTGATCTCCTAATCCAATATCAACCTTCTCGTAAGCTTCGTTCTTCTGATACCAAACTGCTCAAAATTCCTAATATTCTCACTTCGGTAGGTAGACGTTCATTTTCTTTCTCCGTTCCTACTGTTTGGAACTCTCTGCCTTCTGATCTTCACTCATGTTCTACTACTTTCACTTTCCGTTGTAAGTTGAAAACACATCTCTTCCCACCATAGATTTTATTTCATCTTGCCTGACTGTTTTTTTTATCACCGGACCGGCACTGTTTAGGATCTTTTATTTCTCTTCAGCACGTGCTTTTTCAGATCGTTTGGGGTGAATCGATTTGTAGAGACATGTGATGGGGGGACGTCCCTGACATCATCCTTGTATGAGGAAACCTTTATTATTATTATTATTATATATATATATATATATATATATATATATATATATATATATAACTAACATATAGCAAATGAAATAGGAATTAAATATCTGATCTTTATCTGAATTATAAGGATGTCATGCATAACAATGCATAACAATACATTATTTAACCATATATACACAAAGCAAAGCATACAATATCATGTATAGTGGTCGAATTAAATATTGCAAGATTGTACTGAGTAACCAAATATACAAAACAATATTTCATCATATAATATACATATATATTATATTAATATATATTATATTATATTATATATATATATATATATATATATATAAATACCTACATATATATATATATATATATATATATATATAACAATATGCCACACACAAATGTCCAAATAGCTAAACTAAATATGCACAATGTATTATCTTGTTTCACAGTACTGCCTAATCAGCAACAACTGGCATCTAACTGCACTTAGAATGCACACAATGGAACTTTCTCTATACTAGCAGTACCAGAAGTGCCAGTAGTATTATCAGTACTATCAGTACTAAAAGTACTAGAAGTATTATCAGTACTAGTAGTACTAGAAGTATTATCAGTACTAGTAGTACCAGTAGTATTATCACTACTAGTAGCACTAGTAGTACCAGTAGTATTATCAGTACTAGTAGCACTAGTAGTACCAGTAGTATTATCAGTATTATCAGTACTAGCAGTACCAGAAGGTCTAGCAGTACCAGTAGTACCAGTAGTATTATCAGTACTAGCATTGCTTGCAGTACTAGCAGTACTAGAAGTATCAGCAGTACTAGCATAGCTTGCAGTACCAGCAGTACCAGAAGTACTGGTAGTACCAGTAGTATTATCAGTATTAGTAGTACTAGAAGTACTAGAAGTATTATCAGTACCAGCAGTACTACTAACAGTACCAGTAGTATTATCAGTACCAGCAGTACTAGCAGTACCAGCAGTCTCTCGTTATAACTTCTGAATGTAGTTACTTGGGAAGAGACCTTCGCGTCCATTCAATCGGCCTTTCCACCAGCCTGACGGATCTAAAATCATCGCATAATATCTCAAGTGATAAAATAATATTATATTGTTAAATATTATTATATTGTAAAAGTATGATATTGTAATATTTCAAGTAATAAAATATTATTATACTGTAATATTAACATCAGCTGTACAACTGATGCTAACGTCAGTTTCATCACTCGAAAGTGATATCAGTGACAGGAGAGCCAAGGATCTGAACCCACACATACTGATCCGCGGATGGATATCTTACAGACATCGCCACAGGCTCCAGTCAAATATATTGTGAACAATATAAAGCTGTAGAGCTATGTTTACGTCTGTTTCCGTGTTAATATTTATCATAACAATATGCGCAGGGCAATAGCTTGCTTCTGACGTCATAAATTGAAGTTACACAGCAATGGAGACTAGATTATTGATTCTAAATTATTAATCAATCAATCAATAAGAATTAAACATCCGGTTCCTCACCATAAGGCAATGTCAGGGACGTCTCTTACAGACTCTACACAAACAGGCGCCAAAGCACCACACGATGACGACTGGGTACACAGTGACCACAAGAGAAAGCGAGATCAAAACAGTGCAAGTCAAAGATACAAGGAAAGCGGGTCAAACTAGACCTAGAGTGGAAAGAGATGGGTTTTAGCTTGCCAAGGAAAGTGCCAATACAATTACAAGATCGAAAATCTTGTGGCAAAGAGCGCTCACCAACCGAATGCCGTTCCTGCCGTTGGTTTAGATCTTGTTTTTATGGCGCCTTCTACGACAAGTGCACAATTACACGGTTAGTCTATTCTTCAAGCAACCCGGACACAACACGGGGAAATTGGTTCCATATTATAATTTTACAAAAACAATATCCACACAAATTCTGCGTAAAGATTAAATAAACATTCTCGAATGATTTCTATTAGACAAAGCTAAAAAGTATTAAGTATAGTTTTAGTTTAACATCATCTTTATCTCTTGAAAGAGCATCAGTGCCGGGCAAGACCAGGATCTGAACCTCACGTATACTGACCCGCATTTGGTAACTTAACCAATCACGTGATGACATACGACTGAGCATCAAACCATAACCAATCACGTCACATCGTGATGATATACGACTAAGCATCAAACCTTAACCAATCACGTCACGTGATACAACTGAGCATCAAACCTTAACCAATCACGTCACGTGATACGATTGAGCATCAAACCTTAACCAATCACGTCACGTGAAACGACTGAGCATCAAACCTTCTTTGATGATCTCCAGGACGTCTCCCTCGTTGAAGTTGAGCTCATCTGTGTCCTGAGCCTCGTACGTGTAGAGGCACCTACACTTGGGCAGCTGCTCACGAGCTTTAGGCTTGGGTCTACCAGCGCCTGGCGGTGGTCTGTTCCTTATCTCCGTGCTGTTCCGTTGTACCCTGTCCAACAACAACAACACTCTGCCTGCTACCGAGGTTTATGACACCATTGAAACTAGCTTGAAACCGTTAAAGTAAACTTTCCCCTTTATATTGAAAAGGACAACTTCTAAAAAGTAAAAACACGCACTTTAATGAAATGATTAACTATGTTGATATCTATCACTTTTAATTCATGACACTTTTAATACACATGTTTAAACAGTTAGGCAATTTAGTCCATTTTCTGTATAACCAGTCCAGTGAATGTCCGAGATTTTAATCTCAGATCAGCGCGGCTGGGATTCTGAGAGGGGAAGGTTTCCAGAGGAGGTCATAGAAGATAGAATGGGTGGTGAGAGAAGCAGAGACAGACCGAGATTAGGAATATTAGATGATTTAAAGATCCACTGATATGTAGAAATGAAGAGGTAAACGGAAGACAAAGAAGAGTGGAGGTTTTATATGCCAAGGCCTGCCAGTAGGCAGTGCACTAAGAGAGACACTTTAGTAATCCTAAACATATATGATCAGTACACATGAAAATATAAATGAACATAAGAATCAAGAAACTATAAATTCATGTTTGATTTAAGTCATATTTGAAATGAAAACATTAAAAAGGTTAGTGCTCCTTCTCATCTTAATTTGTCATCAAATTAATAAAATCAAATGCCTTATTGATCGAGATAAAGAAAACATGAATAGTTTACAAGTATTAAGTCAGAAGTGAACTACTTAATTATCTATCAAGCTGCCCTATTCTTTTAAAATCTAAATTAGAACATCCATGGCGCAAATCATAATACTATCACCAATGAGGCTTGTACTGAAACGATTAAATAATAAAAAATATCTTGAAGTCTGAAAATTAATCCTTGGTTGCTGATATGCGCAGTAGCATTAGAATATTTTAAACTAGTGAATACTGCCATGTGTTTATACTTCAAAATCCTTCAATGTTGCCTATGCTGTCAAGATGTTAAATAATAAATATACAGCATACATCATCATCATCATCTTCCCTTAAATATCAGTTTAACTAGGGTCGGGATAATATAGACTTGATCCAATTGTTTAAGTTTTTGTAGCAATTTCTGGAGCCTAGGCGCTCACCAACCGAATGCCCTTTCTGACGTCGGTTTGGATCTTGTTTTTATGTAGCCTTCTACGATACGTGCAATTCTTCAAACAACCCGGACACAACATGGGGAAAAGAAAATAAATATACAGAATACACGTCTAGAAAATCCTGCAGTACCACTACGACCCACTCAAAGCTATTTACAAAGTTATGACGGAGAGCGGAAAATAGTTCCTAGAAGGTTCGATTCTAAGTGTCTCAAAACTGAGGCTATAGCCTATCTAGCTTTACTAAGTAGAAACAAATCAATCACTATCACAAGAATATAACCATATACCAGAAAATAGTAAATAATAAAACACCAGAATACCATACAATAAAATCGGATTGGTAGTAATGCACAAACTTGCACAATATTACAAAAGATACTTTATACGCTACTCAGTTTTGATTATCTCAAATGAGGACAAACATGTCGTGTATAAGCTAATTCTGATCGTTTAAGTGTTAGTGGAACATGTTAACAAACAGAATATTAGTAAGCATAAGGTACCTGAACACAAAACCGAAATAAAAATCATCGAAGAATCAAGGAATGAACAATGAACACACGATCGTTTTTCATAAATTAACGTTTATAGGGTTAGGCACAAACAGATGATAATAATAATGGCAAAAATAATAATAGTGATAATAATAATGGCACTAATAGTAATAAAAAAATAAAAATAGCCATGATAATAGATGACCTCTAGTAGCCGGGCGGCGGTTCAGCACGAATTGCTCTAATCCAGCCTCGGGTTCTTTACACCCGAGGTAAAAAAAAGAATAATAACAATAATGGAAATAATAATGATAATAATAATGATAATAACAATGGCAGTAATAATCAGAATGGCAGAAATCGATGAATTAATGAGATATATATTTAACAGCAGTGGGATCACTGGGTAACTAGTACAATGTATCTAATGTATACTAATGTATCTGCGCACAGAATTTTGATTTGTTCTTTTATTGAAACGTGTCGAGACAAAATTGTACGTTGTATTTAGAATGGTATGGCTATACACAAATGTACACGTACTTATAATCGTATGGCTTTACATATGTGTATTGTATTTATAACGGTATATGGCTATATTCACAAATGTGTACCCCAACAGAAACATTTGTACCAATTGCACTATACTGCTATACACATCTTATGTAAGTGTACGTTATACTTTCAAAATGATTTCAAGCGTCATCAGACATATTTCATCAAGCTAAAAAACACCAAACATACAACATTGACCAAGATGTCAAAATATCATAAAATATCAAGGAATAAAATATAATTTCTCTTCCGAACTGAAATTACAAGCAAAAACTTGAACACACAACAACTCATTCTAATGTTTACTCACATAGAATCACCACCATGCCGATATTGTCTGTTTGATTTAGCAAAATCATAATAGAAGTAATTGAATCATACAATTACATCGAAAGCAAATATAGTGTTACAAAATATAAACAGTATACATATTCCAATACACATTCTAATACAAAACAAGCAAAAATATATAGTAGAATATATTGACCTCCATTAGAAGATAAAAGCAATGTAATATTGGCATTAAAGATTAGTAACTATCATGTACGGAAGGCATTGCAGCATCTTAAGTTCTTAACATATTAATCATGTAGCGGTAGAAAGTAGAAACGAGTTCCAACAGGTAACGTAGGTATCATCAATAGTATAAAAAAATGTGTTAAATATAAACTGTGCTAATTTATATAACTGAATGACGAGATAGTAATTAATGAATGGTGAGATAATAATTCAATTAAAAATATTTTTTCTGTAGTTCAAGAAAGTTTCTTCTTAGTTTAAAAGGATTGACAGTGAAACCTGGAGGCTCAGTTTTTCAATTTGTGTAACACTTTGTAAAGTTTTTTGGAGATATAGGAATGTTAATTTATACCTTTTATAAAATTCCTTTTTCAAACACCATGGCAAATCACGACGGAAGGATGACAATAATTACATGATTAGCAATTATCCGCTAAGTGTATTTTTAGTTCATCCATACAATTTATTTACTCACCTCCCTTTATCCCAAAGGGACTGATACGTGACAAATTCTAAGTAAATGTTTTAGAATATACTACACTACTTGCAAGTATTAATGTACACCATCAATAACTATATCCATTAACCATCTCAAATGTAGTATTTACATGGACTAAATAGGACTTCAACGAGGTCAACAGTGTTTCGTAATATATGCATTGGTAAGAGGCATTTGCTTCACATCATCTAATTAAAGAACAGGAGAATATTTTTTATTTAAGGTTACATATAACCATATGTTAATACATTACTATTATTAATATTATGCCAATATATTATTATTAGACAATACTAACATGAAAGTTAACGACTGAATGATTGATCGATGATTGACTGATAGATAAATTGATTGATTGATTTAGCGCTCACCCAGCAATGCCAGCATCAGGAGTCTTCATAAAGTCCCTGTTGATGTTAGCCTGATTCATCTGTCTAGCGATAGCCTGGGCTCCTTCACGCGGTAAAGATGGCGCCTTGTTCTCCTGAGATCTCTGAGTGAAGAATTCCTGATTCCTCGTCACCGGAGTGCCCGCTATAATCAATCAATCAATCAATCAGTCAATCAATCAATCAGTCAATCAAATCAATCAATCAAATCGATTAGTCAATCAATAAATCAATCAATTAATCAAAATTAAATCAATCAGTCCATCAATCAAATCAATCAGTCAATCAATCAATCAATCAATCAAACCAATCTATCTATGAAATCAATCATCCAATCAATCAAATCAATCAATCAATCAGTCAATCAATCAATCAATAGCACATAAAAATAACTCAATCAGTCAGTATGTCATAAAAACAATGTAATGTGTTGTTGTGACACAGACATCTGAACTATCTTGAGTTCTGTCAAGTTTATTTTGTTTTACGGAAATCACAGAAATTATACAAAATACATTTCATAGTGTATTTATATTATACATCATTTTACACACCAGGTGGGCCAGGTGCTGCTCTAGTACTAGGACGATCATTGGGCCTACCCTTGCCCACGGGTCGCCCGTTGTGGGCGTTGGGTTTGTTGGAGGCAACCGATTTAATGCCGGCTCTCTGGAGCAATCCAGGATCCACTCGCTCCCTTGGTCCAGGTCCTGCAACAACAGTAGAGTGCTACCGTCATCCATTCATCTATCACTGACTCACCGAGTCAATCACTGACTCACTGAGTCAATCACTGACTCACTGAGTCAATCACTGACTCACTGAGTTAATCACTGACTCACCATCACTGAGTTAATCAATCACTGACTAACTGAGTCAATCACTGACTCACTGAGTCAATCACTGACTCACTGAGTTAATCACTGACTCACTGAGTAAATCACTAACTCACTGAGTTAATCACTGACTCACTCCATTAATTATTCAGTAATTATTTAGCTAATTTTAGACAGACTATCCAACCTACTAATCGATCAACTAATTAATTAATTAACAGACCAAACTTAGACTGAACAAGTCGTAAAAGGCGACAGAGCACTAAGATCCAAACCACCGGTAGAAATGGCATCCGATTAATGAGCGTCTAGGTTACCATATTTACTAAAACGAATTTAAGAGTTTAATACCAAAGGGATTGATGATATGATACGGGACACAGAGGATTGGAGAAGGTTTAATAATATCCCGACCCTAGTTAAACTGGGATGCAAGGCAAGATTATGACGATTTAATAAATATTCAATGACATCATTTGCTGCATGAAAATTTCACATTACAAAAATTATATTTAGAGGTCAAATAGCCGAGATCTACACAAATGTGCCTACTTGAGAAAGGCTATACCTGTGATGATATCGTGCAACTTCTATAGATACTACTTTCAATTCACTGCATTAAATTTATTTAAATTAAATCAAAACATTTTTTCTTGAATACTGAATTTCATTTTCTACGTTAAGTTTCTAAGTTTTGTATGATAATTCGTAATTTAAAGAAGACTAACTCGAATTCTTTGGAAGTCCCGGACCGATTGCGACAGTGACGACCTTTCCTGAACCCTTGCACACAGCGATGTCTCCTGTACCCTGAACAAACTTCACCGTTCTCGTTCCTCCGCCACCAAACCCTTCCTTCTTCACTTTGAACTCCAATCTACAGAGTGCACAGAAAAAAAGATACACGCCTGTCTGTTTTACCAGTGGTTTGATCAGAAAAAAAGATACACGTCTGTCTGTTTTACCAGTGGTTTGATAAATGCTGTAAGTAAATAAAATAATAATTATAAAATAACAATTTGCAAAACATATCAGCACAATGATGAGGAAATTGAAGCGATGTACGAAAAAGTAGAAGAAATGATTAAAGGAGAAAAAGCCACAGATCAAGTGATAGTTATGGGGGATTGGAACGCGGTGGTGGGTGAAGGGAAAGATGGAAATGAAGTTGGGGAATATGGTCTAGGAAAAAGATATGAGAGAGGACAGAAATTGGTTGACTTTTGCAATAGAATGAGATTAGTGGTGTCCAACACTTGGTTCAAACATGAGAAGAGAAGGCGTTACACATGGAAGAAACCAGGAAGCACCGGAAACGAGGGAAGATACCAGTTAGACTATATTCTATTAAAGCAACGGTACAGGAATAGTGTGAAGAATTCAAGGGCTTATCCAGGAGCCGATATTAATTCAGACCACAATCTAGTAATGGCAAAAGTAGGGCTTCAGTTGAAGAAAATACTTAAGAAGAAAAGCAGTAAGAGATGGAATTTAAATGGATTGAACAAGAAAAGAATTGAGTTTCAGGAAGCAGTGGAAAGAAAAGTTAAGGAAAAGAAGGACTACGAAAGAACAGGGGTAAATGAAAGGTGGTGTCAGCTAAAGGAAGCTATTAAAATAGGTGCAAAGGAAGTTTATGGCTTTTTTAAAGCAAATACCGCTAAAAATCCTTGGATCACAAGCGAGATGCTTGACACAATGGATGAAAGGAGGAAATGGAAAAGTATTGACACCAGTCATGGCCGAAGGAAATATAGAAGCTCAAACAGTGAACTTAGAAGAATTACAGACAAAGCAAAAGATCATTGGTGGAGTGAAAAGTGTGATCATTTAGCAGAATATGATAGAAGAGGGAGGCCCGATCTATTATACCAGGAAGTCAGGATATTAACAAGAACCGATAAGAAAAAGAAAGGAGATGCAAAGAACATTAGTATAATGGGTAAAGATGGGGAATTGAAGACAGAGCTGGAAGAAGTAAAAGAAAGATGGAAAGAATATGTAGAGGAATTGTATGATAAGGCTGGAAAACCAGTTCAAGAGGATTTTAAAATAGAAGAAGAAAATATCATAGAAGACGATAAAAGGGGCCCCGATTTAATGAAGGAGGAAATTTATTCTGCAATTCACAGTATTCCCCTTACAAAGAAGGGGAAGGCAGCCGGAATAGATGAAATCCCAGCAGAATTCTTGAAAATGTTGGAAGGAGAAACACTCAAAAAGTTAATGGAGGTATGTATGGAAGTGTACAATACAGGTATTTGGCCAGACGACTTTACCAAGTCAGTGATGATTCCAATTCCCAAAAAAACCAATGCTGTGGAGTGTTCGGATTACAGAACAATCAGCTTAATACCTCATGCATCGAAGATCTTATTAAAGATAGTAAATAATCGCATTCAGTCGAAAGCAGAGATGATACGGAGCAAGACACAATTTGGTTTTAGGAAAGGATGCGGCACAAGAGAAGCAATAGGAGTAATGTGGGTTCTTTGCGAAAGAAGCCTAGAATATCGAAATGACGTTTTTGTATGCTTTGTAAACTTGAGAAGGTCTTTGAAAGGATTGATTGGATAACGATGATGAATATCTTAAAAAGAATAGGAATTGACTGGAGAGATAGAAGACTAAGTTTGAACTTGTACATGAATCAAAGAGCAGTAATCAAAATCCAACAAGAATACTCAGAAGAAGGTGAAATAGGACGTGGAGTAAGACAAGGTTGTAGCATTTAGCTGCTGCTGTTTAACATTTACGCTGAGGCAATGATGGAGAAAGCCATGGAAGACTTGGAAGAAGTAATAAAAGTAGGAGGAAATTTGTTACAAGATGTATGATTTGCAGCTGACCAAGGAATGGTAGCGGGCAGCAAGATTGGATTGCAGAAGATAATGGATAGGCTTAATGATACGGCCCTAAGACATGGCATGAAGATTAATACAAAAAAGACCAAGGTTATGAGAGTGTCCAATTTAACTTCACCTTTATTAGGTGAAGTTAATATTACAATAAATGGTACGAAATTGGAACAGGTAAGGAGTTTCAAATATTTGGGTCATACTATAACCGATGATGGGAAATGTGCGACAGAAATATGCAGTAGGATTGCACAAGCAAAAGCGGCCTTGGTAGTAGAGAAGAACCATTAACAAAAAGTCTAAAGAAAGACACAAAGATAAAGATAGTGAAAACTTTGGTTTGGACCACGCTATTGTATGGATGTGAAACATGGACCTTAAGGAAGATATTAGGAAACTGGAGGCATTGGAAATGTGGATTTGGAGAAGAGTGGAGAGGATTAGCTGGACTCAAAAGGTTACAAATGAGGAAGTCCTGGAGAGAGTTGGCACAGATAGACAGTTGATAAATGTATTAAGAAATAGGAAGAAGAGATGGATAGGACACATTCTAAGGGGGGAAGGTCTATTAAAAGAGGTCATAGAAGGTAGAATGGAAGGAAAAAGAGGCAGGGGCAGGCCGAGATTAGGTATGTTAGATGATTTAAAGACCCAACCATATGTGGAAATGAAGAGGAAGGCGGACGACAGAGTCGAGTGGAGACGTTATGTACCATGGGCCTGCCAGTAGGCAGTGCACAAAGAGACTAAGAAAGATCAGCACAACATGAGCTGACGGAAAAGCTAAAAAAGCTATTGTTAACGTCAGTTTCCTCACTCAAAAGACATAGTTTAAGACATAGAGGGGCTCACCTCGTCAAAGTAGAATCCCCCAGAATCATGGCACATCAAAAGGAATGCTATGGATGATTTAAAGATCCACTCGTATGTGGCCATGAAGAGGAAAATGGAAGACAGAGATGAGTGGAGGTGTCATATACCATGGAGCTGCCAGTAGGCAGAGCATTAAGAGAGAGAGAGAGAGAGAGAGATCAGCACAATGGACTTCAGAGTGATCCTTAGAGGTTTCAGATCAATAGATTGACACTGCCACAAAGGAAGTGTTTGTAGAAACCTTTAGTAGAATCTGATTTAGTAATTATTTGACTTCCGATGAGGTTACCCAACGACTAATGTAGCTCAAACAAAGTTGTCTCTCATAGCATCAGAAGATTAGCTTACTCAATACTGACCTTGACAAACCACGAGTAATGACCTAGACAAACCACGAGTAATGACCTTGACAAACCACGAGTAATGACCTTGACAAACCACTAATAGCAGTGCCCCAACTAATTGTGATATATTCTGTATATATATATATATATATATATATATATATATATATATATATATATATATATATATGTAATGTATATATTTAGTGATGACGAGGCTAAAATAGTTCGAAGCGTAAATGATCACAAAAAACCAAATTACAATGAAAACTAATGAATATTAACTGATTATATGTGATTATATTATTACACTGGAATACTTTATATTCATTTAGATTCTATATAAAAAAAACTTCGTTTAGCGTGACATATATTCCTATTTGGGGTCGACACGAGGGGACTAGATAGGAACATTAAGGTCGGCTATCCATCGGCCTGACACCACCAAGTGTAGGTTTTTATTCGCCCCTTGGAAGACAAAAACCCACGTTGCAACGAAGTCTCGAACTCGCGATCTCTCATTCAAGAGGCGAGCTCTCTACCACTGCGCCATGAGGCGTTCCTCTTAGACTTAAATTATATATGATGCCTAAAACACTAGAATAAATAAATGTGAAGTCAAATTATAGCTCTTTACTTACGACACTAAGAATCGTAGTTGTACACTCATCTTTTCCACAAATAAGAAAACAGATGCTTAAAGTGTAAAAATTCTAACAAAAGACCTACATAATCACTGATTACAACTGTTCAAGTGTTAATAAGTAACGCATAAAGCCCGGCTTAACGTCATTCTCAGAAGAGTTCGAGCAATAACTTAGCAGTTTGATCATTAATCCGCACCAAATGATCAACATTATATATGTCAACCGAAACAATCGCAGGCACAAAACTACGTAAAGCTGACAAATCTCGAGAACTCAGAACTCAAAAACTCTGAAATATAAAACTCAGGATATACTAACTGATCAGAGAACTCAATTGTAAGCTCTCGTTGAGTTCTTTCTCTGTAATGCTTAGACAAGACCGTCAAGAACTCAGTCTTAAACATTGACTCAAGAAAACTTGCGTAGTCATTCTGAACGTGCAAAATAAAGAAATCGTCTTGCCGCGTACTGTAATATCAAACACATATCATATTATTAAATAAAAGAATACAATAAAAATCATTTTAAAAAAGAGTGCACGCGTAAAATCATATATCTAAATCATATATCTAAAAACTATGTATAAACTATGCCTAGTTCAGTTTTAACTAAACTAGGCGTAGTTTTATACGTAAGTTTTTAGACAAAAATGACAGTCCTATAAAAATAAAGACAAAGCTCTGTTCTCGCTGATGATGATGATAAATTCCAGTAACATGGCTAATCTTTTACGTGGACAACAACAACATGAAGCAAAAATAGTAAATTATCCTGCGATCTCTTTAGGATTCTATTTATAGCAGTCGACAGAATTGTCTCAAATTATGAAATGTTGAACATATTAAAGTTAAAAGTGAGAAATTAAAAAATGAATGAATGAATGAATGAATATATATTATCACGAAAATCACAATGACATTATACATTATGCTAAGAACAACCTGAAAAAACTCTAGCGTTACGGTAGATCATTTTGTATTGTTAAAATCTTTTGAGTTTTAAAGTATAGCAAGAAATTACATTAAAATAAATTATACAGCATGAAAAGGCATCAAATGATTACATACTAATTATAGGATATATTAAGATATAATAATGTACCTCAAGGACACCTTGGAAATCTGATCAAGGGAATGCTTTCGTCTTATAACTTCAAGTATCTTCCCCTTGTGAGGTCCTTTCTTTACCTAATTTCCAAACAAATTTAGTAGGTCTGTATAATGTTTAATAATGCATATAATTTGAGACACTACAGTAGAGAATTAGAGAATTAGAGAAAGAGAGAGAGAGAGAGAGAGAGAGAGAGATAGAGAAAGCGAAAGAGAGAACCAGAGTGAGAGAGAGTGCGCAAGAAAATATCTGTTTAGTATATACACTTGTAAAGGCATTTAAACCGTATGGGAGGGCATTTTGATCCATACGAACCACTTTAGATACAAGACTAGTTAAAATGTTTCCTAGAATTATTCAATCAAACAAAAAACTTGAATTATTTCTTTAAGATGATAAAATTATCTATATATTTCAACATTATTAACAGATATAGACTGCAATTACGGCGTGATGCAATTACGGCACGCCGTAATTAAAAGACTAAAAGCAAGAAAGACATACGTCACTAGACAGAAATATCGGTTTAGGTTTATCTACAGCGACATAATTCTAATAATAGACTTGCCCGCATCTGAAATCTTCTTGTGAGACAAAACAGTCGTTAAACTGGCTTTATCATACATAAATCTCGCCATTAATACATAGACAATATATACGTATATTAATACATAGGCATATTAATATATAGGTATACAACAGATTTTATTTCTTTAGTTATTTTATTATTTCAAGCCACAATGTAAATATTTAGTAATTATGTACTTTTAACTAATGAACATAAAAACATAATTAATGATCAAAGTAACAGAGAAGGTAAACAGCCAATTATTGTAACCTTTTCTCTTCCGATCAGATACAGATTCTTGGCAGACATGACCAGATCTCTTTTAGCGGCCTGCAAGTGTGTGCAAATGTTAGCGCATGTTAGAATACACAAATGTGTCAACATAAAAGTGTATTAGTATGCGACAGTATGAATCACAATCCAAACACTGAACATAAAAACTGTAGAGGCAGAAGGACTGAAACACATACAATGACAATGATTGGCAATGACAATGATATATTTACTAGTGTAGACGCTATTCGCGCATTTGAATATTTCGTACGTTAACAACATAATTAGTGAATTTACAACATATCATAAATCAGTTTATTCTTCGCGACATCAAATAACATTTATAACATACTTTGATTTAAGTATTCAATAAATGTCTATATTACAAATAGTCTAAAATATGTACAAAATGTAGCACCCGATAAGACTTTGTCTGCAATAGCACAATCTAAAATTTAGCAAATATTTCAACTAATGTTATTTAAAGTTGAATATACATGTATAGTAAATACATAATACACTATTAACCTAGATAGGATAATATAATATTGACTGATTAAAGTGAATTTAACAGTTGCATTAAGGTAAATACATAATACACTATTAACCTAGATAGGATAATATAATATTGACTGATTAAAGTGAATTTAACAGTTGCATTAAGGTGCTTTAATAGTTGTTTTAAGTGTACATAACAGTTGTTTTAAGTGTATATAATAGTTGTTTTAAGTGTATTTAATAGTTGTTTTAAGTGCATTTAACAGATGTTTTAAGTGTATTTAGTAGTTGTCTTAAGAAGGTAGACCTTGAATCGCCGATCATATTTGTTGACAGTATGAGCGAACTCGACGTATTCTCTTTTCTCGAGCAGAGCGCGGACTCCGTTGTTCTGCTCAAGTCCAATGTAGTCACCAGTGAAGCTCCGGTTGATGCTGTATCGTCTGCGCTCCTTCTTGTTATACAGCAGGTCCGAGGCTGAAATATATCATCAACATCATCATCCTCCCTTAAATCCCAGTTTAACCACGGGCGGGATACGAATAGACTATTTTCCATTCGTGTAAGTTTTTGTAGCAATTTCTGCAGCCTAGGCGTTCACCAACCGAATGCCCTTTCTAACGTTGGTTGAGGCGGAATAACTGAAAATAACTGAAATATTAATGAAACATCAATTTTCTCCAAAATATTACTACTAATTAGCACTAATCTCTATGTTCTAAAAAAACTGTATTTTACTAAAACAACAGCTGCAATTAAGTTATAAGACAATTGTGCTCAGATTTTCCGTGAACAGAGAACATGAGTCATAGTGAATTGTTTACTTGTAGTCAGCAACACTTTTGGTAGTAACTTATGTAGAATATACGAGCTATTTAACTTTCTGCAAGTGATATTTTATTTGAGGTCTTTTTCGATTTCTGACCACGGGATGTTTTATTTCTAATGTTTTAAATATTAACTTCTACTATAATTCATAATCACATAATAACAGTCCAAATAGGCCTCTACAGGGGAGTTCAGTTCAGATAAAAGAACTTAAATATTGCGTATTAAGTCATGAATTCAGTCATGAAGTGAGAATATAGAACATTTCATGGGAAGAAGCCGTGAGGATTGCTATATATCGAGGAATATTACGGAGAAATGTTGCCACCCTATGTTCTGTTCAGAACGCAAGGAACTGATGACGAAGTCATGACTAACCTTCATTGCGCAGACGAATATATTGCTTAGTCGAATTCCACTTCCGGAATGCCTTCTGTATAACACGTGCGTATGCATCAAACTTTCTCTCTCGCATTTCTTCAAGCAGAAACAACTGCAACATCAATTAATCAATCAAAGAGCATTTAACGGCTGCAACTGATGCGCCAATGAAAGGCAACGATTACTAATAACCATGGAGAGGAATGGAGGAAATAACGAAAACTTCAAAAACAGAAATCAAGAAAGGAAACTATGTAGCACATGCGGTATGTCATGTGTGTTAACTATACGAAAAAACTATAAAATTATCTGTGCACTAGCATGTTTGTATGATACACAAGAGGACACAGATTCGACACTCCAGTAGACTGTCTTTGACAGTGGACTTGTCAAACAGAAAAGACCGACAAAATTTAGATTTATAGCTTAAAAAAGAACCAGTAACTTCTTATTGTAACTCAAAAGAATATAAATTCTCATAAACCGCCTTTAATTAATTATTAAATATAAATAAACTCCATAAATTCACTTACAGATTCAGGATTTTTGATGAAGACTTTGGTTTTTCCTAGCTGAAACTGATCGGCGTCCATGTTGACGCTTCTCATCAGATGTTGGATACCTTGTCGCACATCACCCTTCCAGCTGGGCCAAGTCTGGGGAGTCAAGATGGCGTACCTGCACAAAGTATAAAAAAGTAAACACGCATTATAGTGAAACGATCAACTATGTTAATATCTGTCACTTTAATACCACGTGTTTAAATCGTTAGGTAATTTTGTCCATTTTCCGTGTAACCAGTCCAGTGAATATCCGAGATTTTACTCTTAGATCAGTACTTTTACTCTTAGATGAGTACTCACTATGGAACTGATTTCCTATACTGTATTGGACAATGCGCTTTGAATTAGCAGGCCTTTCAATGGACTTCATAAGTATATAAATAAATAATAATAAAGGTTTAGCATCCATTTTCTAATCTAAGGATGATGTCAGGGACATCATTTATAGATTTATAACTCCAATAGACTACAGAGGGAGTTTATGTTTATTTCAGAATCACACTATAGTATTACATACAAGTTATATGAAGTCACACGAATATATGAGTTTTATGAAAAGTACATCTTTGCTGGAATGTGATTTAATGTCATGCAAACAGAATTTAATTGATTTAGTGCCTGAGAGGATTTGCAGAATGAGAGATGAAGTTGCTGCAGTGTGATATAGATTATGATTGAGAGTGTAGGAAAGAGATTGATGTTAGTTGTCAGTGGCTGGAGTTAGGGAAAAGTAACGTCCTATTCTCACTGAGAGAATCTCGTATTGTAAATAGATTTAAATAGATTAGAATATCTGTGAACAATTCATAAACAAACGTTATATATATATATATATATATATATATATATATATATATATATATATATATATAATATAATATATACATATATATTTATTATATATATATATATATATATATATATATATATATATATAAAGCTGGTAAAGCTAAGGTTAACGTCAGTTTCCTCACCCAAAAGCAATGTCAGTGACAGGCGAGTCCACGATTTGAACCCCACAAATACTAATCCGCGGTCGAGTGTCTTACCGACTTCGCCACTGGCTCCAGCCAGTATATTATACATCTTCAGATATATATTATACATCTGCAATTCTGAATATATATAACATTATATTATATTGGCTGGAGCCAGAGGCAATGTCGGTATAATATTGGACCGGGGATCAGTATGTGTGGGGTTCAAAACCTGGGCTCTAGAAAGTTATTTTTACACAACTATAATACAGAATTTGATACAATTTAGCAATTACTGGAATTGGCAGCACTCAATATACTCATACTTCGTATAGAAGAATAAATAGCAGATTCGTAAGATTAAAAGCTGGTATCTGTAATGTTCAGACTTCGCAATGAGGCAAAACGTCAAACCTCCTGAGGAATTTATCGAAGGGTCGACGATAGGCAAAGCCTGCACGTCTCACTCGAATGTTCTCCTTCAATCCCAGGTACTCCACCTGGTGACGAACTCTGCACACACAGGCATTTAAATCTATCATCATCATCGTCATCGTCATCGTCACCGCCACCACCACCATCACCACCACCACCACTATCACCATCATCATCATCATCATCATCATCATCACCATCATCTTCCCTTGAGTCCCAATAAAATCAGCAGCATTTAAATCTAT